>JASVER010000064.1:2411563-2541116 GCA_030449065.1 Oceanodroma leucorhoa
CTGCTCAGCAGTAAGGAAAACATCCCTGTGTTACCAACACTGTTTCCAGCACAAATCCAAAACACAGCCCCATAGCAGCTACTGTGAAGAAAATTAACTCTGCCCCAGCCAAAACCAGCACAAGCATGTATGTACCTCAGAGTTAAAAGTGCCCAATCTGCTTGCTGGGGCTCACTATGCTGTCTTCTGTAGTTTCACATGTGGTCCTCCTGCATCATAGGACTAGATACGAGCCTGTTTCTGTAGGGAACCCTGGGGAAAGAAGGTAAGGGTTGATCCAGATGTGGGACACTGAAATTGTTCTCACAGGGTACTCCTGACTGGAAAACTGAAGGTATGGTGTCTTAGAACAGGAATGGCCTATCAGCAAATCTTACTCCCACAAGAGGGAAAAAAATATTTTAGAAAGTCATCCCTCCCCCTGTAAACTTTGGAGCTTGATGGCTTTTAATTCGATTATTTTCAATGAAGCTATAATTCTGGGTTAATAAGACCCACAGAAAGACCGTGGCTCCCCTTAAAAAGAGTAAGTACAAGAGTGGAGATCTGCTAGAGGGGTGTTGATAGCTAAACATTTAAAAGAAAAACGTGTAATGGAAGACATGTAGGTAAATATTCTGCAGTCTTTTGACAGCTTTGGAACAGTGTTGTCCAGCTGCAGCATCACCCAACAGAAAAAATATCTGAAGGTCACATTTTCAGCTTCCCAGAGCACTTGAATCTAGGGCAAGTGTTACRGGGACAGACCCAGGTCTGCTACTCTGCATGGCATTCTTCCTTTTGTGCATCACCATGGTAAACAGTTAGGGTTGCCAGGAGCTTGGATGCATTGTTTGTCTCACTCCCTCATTCACTCTCCCCCTCCTTCACCAAATGCTTTCTCAGTGATTAGTTACTGAGTAGAAGGGGGCTCCAGTTACCACGCAGCCTGCCATCTCTCCTCATTTTATTGGAACTAATATCCCACCTGCAATGATAAGGTTTAAACTTGTTTAATCTCCCAGCTTAGCTGTGGCGTTTTAATATTTTTAAAATGGTTGTTTCAGAAAAAGGGGGATTTAAACAGGTTTTGAATAAATAATAAAAGCCCTTCTCACAGGTTGCAATGCAGGCCGGGAGGCATGAACCATTTTCATCAGGTCAGATTTCATGTTGGGTTATCCCAAGGTGGCCTGACTTTGTGGCTACGGATTTACAATGAAACAGTCAGATGCAAAGCAGTTTATGGAGGAGAAACTGCTTTAATAATGCATTTCCTGCTCAGCAAACAGCAGATACAATGACATTCATAGGGAATGGGAAAGGGAACAAAACCTCTCAGAAAAGGAACCAGTTTCTCCCTGGAGTTTAATAACTTTTTTTGCTTCTACAACATACTTGGGGAGATAAAGGTTGACCTTAGAGACATCAGAATGCACAGCTTTCAGGTGAGAAATAAGAGACAGGTTTGTAACATCTTGGGCCTGATAAGCAGAAGCCCCATCTGCATTGTTTCAAATTTAAGGGAAGGGAAATAGGTTCTCATTTCATGGTGAAGTTTCACTGGCATAAACGTAAGACTCTCCCTCTGGAATAAGGTGAATAAAGTGCATTGTGCTGATGTGTAGGACACCTTGGTTTGCGTCCCAGTCCTTACTCCCTGGACCGGGAATGCTGTGTTCAGCCTCAAGAGGAGGACTGCTCCTGACTTCTCTGAGCCAAATCAAAGCCATAATACCAGATGTTCAGAAGAGTCTTGTCCTCTTAGTCCAAGCCATTAGTATGCACTACAGGTTTACAGAAGCATGTGTTCGTGATCGGGGTTGTAAAGCCTGTAAAACTAGGCAAGACTTTTATAGCTTTGTTCAAGACAATTCTCACTTCTCCTGCATACTTAGGCACAATTTGTGCTGAAATTTGAGTAAAGCAAAGCATAGTGAATAAAGTAGAGGTGGCCTACCCTTTTTTTAAAGGCAAAAGTCTGCCAGAAAGCAGTCAACTTATGGTCCCAGAAAAGATAAGGTGGGCATAGAGCTGTTATACAAATACTGTTTATATTATTTCTGTTCTGGGAAGAAGCCCTGTCAAACATAGTAATTCTGTGTCCTGTCTCTAAGTCATACCAGAAGGGAACTTGGCTGCAGTCAGCTTCAAGTGAAGGGAGAGCCATCACGTCTCAAAGATGGATCTTGCCAAGCTCTGAGCTTATGCTTGCACAGATGAATTTGGAAGTGCAACTCATAAACAAAACTAGCTATAACTAGATGAGTTAGCCATGTCACCCCAGATGGCCTCCTCACTAACCTGGTTGAGAAGAAGAGGTGGACACACAAGTCACTTTGGACAGCAAAGAGGATAAAATTTTCATTGGTGTGTAAAACCCTCTCTTACATAGCTAAAATTACCTTTGAGCTCCTCCTGGAAGCTTTTATGGACAAACCAGCAAATAAGAGCAATTTACTTCACAGCACATAATCATATTTCTAGTATTCCTATCTATTCAACGTAAACAACCACAGGGCAAAAACATGTAAAATCCAGATGAGATTGGGTAAATAGGTAACACTAACAAACCACTGCCTCCATTGCACCTTCGATTTGAGGGAAAAGAGTCTGTTTCAGCACGATTTCAAAAGCACTACTCTAGTTTTGCAACGCCTTGAAATAGTAAAGTATTATCCCTATCTTTTTTAGCAATGCCACAGAAGTCAAGTACTGACTTGCTGTATATACTGCTAACTTTGTGAAAAGCCCTGTGGGCAGAACCTAAATACCCTGAACTGCAGTTGTCTGCCTCAACATAAAAGCATCCTTCCTCACCAAAACCAAACAAAACCCACACCTAAATTCTTTATGGAAAAGATGTGGTATTGCAGGCTGAAGGGGATGTATAAAACAGGAAAGATTTTTTAAAAGGAAGAGTGGGATAACAGTGAAACTGGGACCCATTTGTCTATTAAAACGAAGGTAGGGAAAAGAAGAGCTGAATAGAATATGTCAATGAAAAGACAGGCAGTTTACTTTAAGGATCATAAAAGCCGTGGGGGGCGCTTAAAATATCAATATTAAAGTGGAACTCGAACTGCAGGACAAACAAATATCCTTCCATAGGTTCAGAATATTACATAAGGGAACTCTCCATATCTTTGGTCATCTCACATGTATGGAAGAAGCAATTTCTACAAGGGCCCTGTACTAACTAAAGAACTTGTTTTTCAGTTCCTTGAATGACAGTTTTCATTTGGGGGGGTATAGAAAGGCAAACATAAGATAGTTGAAACTTACAAGTTTAAGAACCAGCTGAAGTCTAACTTTAGTAAAAGAAATGTCCAGCCAAGTGATATACAATGTTTAGCTGGAATTTCACTAAATCGGACAACAATGCAGGAAAGCTCTGCGGTTAGCCTGACACTACATACCTATATTAATACTAACCAGCTCCGCTAATCGCCAATAAAGCAAAGATTTGTATCGTATTTATTACATGGGGCATTTCAAGATTATTCTAAGGCAAAATTTCAGACAAGTCATAGGCTGCTACAGTGCTTCAGTTTTTCTACCATGTGTAGTTTTTCAACTAGCATCTGTTCCACCGCAAGGTTTTATGTTCAATTGTTAGAGTACACTAATTGCAGTTGTTTGGTTTCAGGTTATACAAATAGAGACAGATAGTGGGATAATGAGTTAAAAAATAGCTATACCTCTCTGTGCTTTGTACTAGCCTGTGCATCTGTTTAAATGAGCCATACTCTGATCTGTTTCATAGCCTTTTGTCCTTTTCAACACTTGGTAGCATCAAGTAAGATTTTTCTCTTGTCTTGGCTCTTCTCAGCACACTTTGCCCAGAAGAAAACTTGACTGGTGTTCCAGCAAAGCAAGCTACTGTCCTATACCCTGCCTTAGCTTTACTACAACATCAAGGAGGAACCTTTATACTAAAGAAAGAACAAGAATCTTAACACCATAGGGAAGACCTTTTAGAAGCAGCAGAAAGTCCTCCCTGTTTCTCTGCAAAGAGACAGAGTTAAGCCCACAGAAAAGGGCAACACCAAAGGCCCAGTGAGAGAGGCTGACTATCCTCTATAAACTGAGGTTTCCTGAGGACTATTTAAAAATCAAGGTTGTTGATCTTTTTTGGAGGAAATACTAAACCTGTCTGTTACATCTAGGTGGGATAAAAGTTGCAGATAACAAAACTATTATTTTTGTCTTATTAAGTATTTGTCAACTACCATGCCATAGATGTTGGTGGAGGCACAGGGGAGAAATGCCTGAAATAAGTGTGCTCAATGCAGTGTTGCATGCTGTATCAGAACTGGATTCTTTCCTTCTTGCTGTAACTTGGTGGACAGAAAAGCCATCAGGAAAACTTCATGCAGTGGCAGAAAGATTGACACTATCCCTTAACAAAACAGGGAAAGGAACTTTCAGGATCTTGAGTGCATATCAAACGCTCACTGTCCTTGAAGATTCTAGTACATTCCCAAGGTCAGTTAAAATACTACTAACATACATGCTTCAGGTGACAGGTGAGAACACTTGATGAGATGCCATGAGCAAACTTGCTGGTCACATATGATGGTGAGGTGTATTAGTCTGAAAATGCCATCCCTGGAGAATGTTTAGGCTTTTGTTTAAATCAATTCCTGCTATGGCTGCTGCTGAATTATGCAACGCAAACTACATCACCGTAAGACAATCATAGGTGAATCTCACTTCTGATGCCTGCAATGCTCACATGTGTTTGGTTTCATGGGGATAATTTTGTCTCGACTTTAACAGGCAGGGGCTGTACACCAAGGAAATGGGTTGTGTGAGAAGGACCTATGTGCAAAATACAGTCGGCTAGTGGTAAGGGAACGCACATGGCAATTCCACTTTCTGGAAATGTAAAGGAAAAGGACTTTTCTATACATGCCAAACCCCTAAATATGGGAGCATTCTTGTGGGGCTGGTGGGAGGTTATCTGTGCATGTGACCCCCTCCCCCAGTAAAGTCACTGTTTAGACACCACTGCCCCCCCTTAGTAAGCAATAGATGGGCAGAGAAATGGATGGAGAATTGATTTGTCCAGTGTATCACACATCACTGCCAGGATGCGAAACACAATTCCACTCTGTTCCTCCTCTCTTCGGTGCTGCTGAGTACAGTGTCTTTCATATTAGGCTGTGGGGGTGATGCTCTATGTCCTATGTAGAGGAAATAAGCAATAAGTACCAATGAATAACTTGTGTGTTGCATCAGTAGGAGTTGAAACTTGTTTAGGTGGCGTTTTCTTTCTTGTTGAGAGTGGAAAATCTGATGCAGATCTCGCTACAGAAAATAGGGGTCATTTAAACTTGTAGAAATTGAAATCTGCACAAATGGGTCTAGAATGCTACCAGTCTGGTTTGCAAACAATTTAGCAAGGGAGCCAGCAACTGAACATGACTCAAAACAGGAAAGAAGCAAACCCAATGGAAACAGCTATTTGTGAAGCAATAATTATTCCTTGTTTAAGTGGAAAGTCACTGGAGGAAAGCAGTGTCTAGAATTTGAAAAGTGACAAGTTCTGTTCGGTGAAGTACTATGGGAGATTTTTTTGGCAGTGAATCTGACTTAGGGGTACCTAGTCATGGCCTTGGGCGCTGCTTTCAGTTATGCTGGTTAACTGTTTGTGGGGCAGCAGTATAGACTGAATCACTGAAACAGCCGCCTGTAAAGGCTACTCTGAACCAGAAAAATTTACCTGCTTCAGCAGGTAATCATTGAATCATTGTACTGCTGTAACAGCCAATTCCTAGCAGCTCAGATAAGTAGCTAGGAGCAATGGGATGGGGGAAGCTAGGGAAAGAACTACTTCAAAGGACTTTGCTGCTGATGGAAGGATATTCTGGACATACCCTTTTAATTTTTAGGGATTTGATCTGCAGATCTCATACTTCATGAGTAAATCCTACTCACAAAAAGATCCTGTTGACTTCAAACAATCTCCCAAGAACACAATTTGTAACAAAAACAGCAAAGACTTAAGCTTCTGCATTAGAAGAGCACTTTTGTCCACAGTCTTCATATTTAAAAACACATTTCGAACAAAGATCTACCTTTTCCAGATAAAACTAGCCCACTGCCCTACCTGCCATAGGATCTGCATTATATTTGTGAAGAAAGCAGCTAGCTTTTCTCTGTCAGCTCCCAGTGTCCTCAGGTGCAGGACATGCATATAATTTGCTCTTGTACCTCAATCAATGAGCAAGCAGAAAAATAGAGGAAATTAATTTCTCTCGTTCCTTTTCCTTCTGTCCTATTTTTATAAGAGCCTTTTAAAAATGTTGCTTACTATATGATTATGCACAGCAGGGGTTTGTAAAAACCTCATCTTAACTCAACTACCTCTGCCCTTGCTGTGGAATGATTGGTTGCCTTGGCAATCTTCTACATGCGGTGCTCAGGAGCTACAATTATAGCGCTCTTCTCAGTAGTGATCCTCTTAGTTCCTTTTCTTAGAAGTTCATGACAAGGAGATACAAAAAGATATATATAATGGATTTTATTGCTCCAGCCTTCTGTCTCCTTCATCCCTGAAGGAACCAAATCCTCACTATCTAAACCTGTTTGCAAAGGGAAAAACCTTCTATTTGCGTAGGATGAAGTACCGTGTTAGCTGAATGTCAGAATCAGATAAGTTAAGCCACCTGAGGTGATAACTGAGTCCCATATAAACCCCGAGGACTAGAGCAAGGGCCTCTTGGGCCATTCTACAGCAAAAGCAACTGTGAAGGAAGCATTGTTTTGTATTGCATTACAAAGACTTCAGATCACATGGGCTTACTTTGCAAGCAAAAATGATCACAACTTTAACTGCTGGCTCTGCAAATTCAAGATAAATGCATATGAGCAGTAGTTTACACTGAAATGGGAGGGCCAGTTGCCTCAACCCCTTACCAGTTTAGAGTTTATAGGCCAAACCTTGTGCTAAACTACACCAGTTGCATATTGTCTGTGTACAATAGTGATGGACAAAAGTAAGACCTATGTCAGCTCTGTGACATTAGCAAGAGATGCTAAGATCCGGTGCACTATTTTTCTTGACTGTACTTGCTCTCCTGGGCGATCATGGTGTTTCAAAATAAATAAAATATTCTGTCCCTGAAGTTGAATATGACTGGTAACAGAGGGGGAGCAAAGCTGTCAAACTTCTCTTGCATAGTAGATCATTATTTTAGAGAGAAATCTGAGGACAGAAATGAGGTTATTTCTATCTCTGATCTCTGTAAGCAGTGGATGGATGCACAGAAGGGTCATATATTGTTTAAATCCACATGCTGAAACTCTGTATTGTGTGCCTCCATTTGTTGATAGTGTGAATACCTGGAAGCAAAACCCTCCTTGGAAAGAGAGGGAAAGACACCTGTTTTTCTTACTGCTGAGATTGGTAGGCTCACACAGTGAGGGGTGTTGTTCTCACCATGCACAGACTGTGGGACTTTCTAACAGAAATGCCTAATTGCAGCTGGCATTTTGGACGCTTTCAGTGCCTGTGCCAGTGGGCACTTGGCTGATGAGTGACATCCTTTCTGACACGAGCAACGTGAAAGAGGAGACTAAAATGCTGAACTGCTGGTTCAACACTTAAGAGCCTAAAATTACGCAGTCCTAAAGCCTAAACAGTTCAGTTCTTCTAACTGCTAAAACACAATTTTAAAGAAGGAGTATAGGTTTGCAATTTGTACACATGGGTCTCCTTCTCTTTCTCTTTTTCTCTTTCCCCTCTGCTGTCAAGTGTGACCAGAGATGCTGCTTTGAACCAAGATGGCAGCCACCAGCAGCTAGCTGAGATGCCATTGTTAATTAAAGTCTTCATTCTCAAACGCTGCTCAGATTCAGGAAAGGGTGAGAAATGCCACACATGAGGGCCATGAAAACAGTACTATCTCACAATGAAAATCACTAATGCTGAACACTTCCAGGAAGATCACACAAATACTTGGCATATGCAGAACAAATTCAAATCTGATTTGGAGGAACGAACCTCTACTGACAATAAAAGTTCTTGCTTCAATTGAGAAGCTACATGAAGAATATAAGAACCAGCTCTTCATATACTAAATACTCTTTCAGTACCCTTTTGAAGGGTCCCTGCTCTCAAATGGGTGTGCAGTCTTGGGGAAGGAAAGTGGCAGACTGTTCCTACAGAACTAAAATGCACTGATCCTTCTCAAAAAAAGTTTGGAACAAATCACAAGTGTTGCCCTCTCACTGATAGTCCAGATGCCTGAGAGTGAGTCTGCCAACATAACTGCTGAAATTGTCACCCCTCACATGGGTGTAGATATATCTAATGAATCAAAGTTGAAAAGACCTCCACACAACAGAGCTGTCTCTTTACAAGACACTGTGGCAAAGTGACTTTGCATTAGAGGAGGAAAGGACTGCAAGCTTTCAGTGTGGTATTCAACTTTTCTTTTTCCTAGTGTGATGTTCAACCCAGTACTGAAATGCTATACTGAAGAAGCCCTTTGCTAGGTTCATTCTAGAAGATGTACATGGCCTCTCTAAGGCTTGGCTAGTTGATGTTTTTAAGAAACGAAATGAAATTTTCAAAAGTAGGACTCAGCAATAACAGTTGTCACCAATTAAAAGGCAGCAATTCCTACAGTGAAGTAGTTTTCCTTATTCAGCCATCTTATCAAGAAAAATGTGTTGCCTCTATCTCCCTATGCAGCTTTCAATACAAAGGGACAACTTCAGAAGCTGAACCCCATCCTGCTATGACAACCCAGATATCTACTTGTCACTGAGCACCTTCAAACACTACAGTTTTCGCAGTTGGAGTTGGGTACTTGACTAACTGTTGCTCTCCCGTATATTTTAATGGCTGTTTTTTAGGGCTTTTTCCTCTGGCTTATTCATTAACTACATGGCAACATATTTGCTTGTTTCTCATGTGGCTGAGGCAGGTGGTTGAACATGAAGTCCAATTCTTGGTTTTGTTGGTTTTTTTTTTTTTAATATTTGTCTTTGTATTACTGCTGGGGTTCATTATAACATTAAACTCCAATGGGAAAATGTAATCCAAAAAATGTCCTGCTTATATTGTTCTGAGCAGTTCTGTGCAGGAATTAATCACAAAGCAAGAAGTCAAACTAACTTGCTTTCAAGTATACTTTTATAAATTTTACATAATAAGCACATGTAGAGGGTAGTCAGGTTGCTAGACATAGGATAGAACATTCCTGCTCAGACTTGCCCAATGCAGTTTCCTTTGCTGTTATGCACTTTTTTTATTCCTAGACTAGCCATCTCTTTTCCAATGTTCATTTCCTCAAAAGATGGAAACTGGTGTCTGGAGGAGTCAATCAATACGATGAATACAAGACAACTGTTCTTTATGGTCACAGTATTGTGCTGTTTGTAGTCCTCCAAACCTATCATTCACTGCCATTGTTGCCACATCAGGCAAGGTTAATCCTGCTTCGTGGTATTTCAGGATTTATCAAATTTCCCTTGCTGCATGTACCAAATCAAGAACTGTATTTTTCTGAGTGATTTATAGCATAAATCAAACAACCTCTTCATAATAAGCATAGGCACTTTACCCAAATGTCATATAGAAAAATCCCTGTTAGTCTTGTCTTTTGAATATCACCAGCTCTTACATAAAAATTTAAATCTTCAGTTTGAATGTGAGTTTATTACACTGGCCTCCCTGTGCTTGGCTGGTAGTAACATTTATCTAACATTGTTCACCTGCACATTTCAAGGTGCTTCACAAAGAGCTTCTTCATTCCCGCCCTCAAATCTCAGGAAACCGAGTCACTCATCCAAGTCATAGCTGATAGCATTTTAGATACCATAAGCGTTTTAGGTAGCATTTTATTCCTACACACTGGTAAGCATCTGGTTGTTCTGCTTATACACAGCAATAGTATGTTTATCAAGCTCATTCCTACTTCAGCCACGTACTAATCCTAAAGCTTGAAGACGTAACAACTAAATGAGAAAAAACAAATTTGTGCTGGATGCTCAACTTTGGCACAAGCCAAAGTTCACTGAAGTCAACTGGAAAGCATCTTACTTACAGGCTTCACAATTACTTTGAAAGAATTTTCAGTATAAGAGTTTTTATTATTATTACTATTGCTTCAGGATCAAGTTTCCTGGCTTTAGAAAGAAAATAAATGGAGAGCTATTTATCTGATCTCTTTTGTTACATTTCACAGCGTATCAGTAATGTATTTGCCCATTTCAGATTACCTGAAGTCTCTGGACCTTCAGTCAAACAGCAAACACAATACAGAGGTACTCTTGACTTTCTTGGTACCAGCACAATCTGTAGCCAGTTGAAGCCCATGTCTGTTTTTCCTTCCAAGAGCCAAGCAATGCAATAGAATAGTTGTAGCAGGTTTCTGCTTCAGCAAGGACCCAAGCTTGGTTTTGGTCAAACAAGAAGTAGCATTAATCCACCACTTAATTGCAGCCACCTTCAGGGCAGAAATTGGCAGCCATTTAACATGATGGAATAATGTTACACAATAGTTCAAGGCAGAAAGCAAAGAATCATGTATCCATTGAAAATTCAATGAGACATTAACGGAGAGAATATAATTACAGCTGGAATTTGGACGGGATGTCAGGATTAGCACCTCTATACTTGCAAAGAGTGCCGCAGGACGTTTAGTAACCATGCCACCCAATGAATTACATGATCTACGTCACTAACTGCAATGCTGCATTTACTTGGGAGCTCTTATTGTTGATTGCTCTGTAATTCTGTTGAAAATGTATGGAATTTGACAAGATCACATCTTGAGATGGCACRCAAGCTACAACTGCACTTAACTAAATCTCAAAGAATCTATGCATCTTTACCTTTTTGCCCTTTTCTTTTTCTTGTTTGTTGCACAGTCAAAGGAAACAGCTTTTTATGTGAATGATGATTAATAAGCAGCCCTGTTGAAGGGTGATGTAGCTGGTGTTAAGAACAGGCTCTTTTAATAGACATTTTAAAATGTGTTCTAACATGTGAAAATGATAGGCTGTCAAAGCACCATTCAGGTGTACACCAAGATAATAACATGCATTTGAGAAAAATGATAAGGTAAAATACACATTTTTACAGTATGAAGATAAATAGTGAAATATACACTTGCGTGCCTCGATGTAAAATAAGAGAAAAAAAAGAAAAAAAATCCATTTAGAGTGGAATTATGAGTAGTCTAGACATCTCCATTGCCTTGTGCTTGAAACATCATCAATTGAACGTATTCGATCTTCCGTATTTGTGTTTGAATTAAAGTCATAAAGCATTTGCAGTGTCCGTTTATTGGCTGTTATCAAAAATCTTTCCACAAGGATGAAGGTATCTCAAGACATGACTTTGTTTAAAGGTTATGGCTATAGTTTCAGTATGCAAACTTTTAGGGAGAAACAGGATGGGATCTTTTTGAAAACAGCACAATTAATGGGAAACTGTTAATGAAAATGAAGCAGTAGGATGTCTGGTTTGCTTGAGATCAATGCCAAAACATCACCTTTCTTATTTGTGTAGGACCTTGACAAGTAGTAATTCAAGTTGTGGGCTAGTGAAAGGATAGTTGTCTCTTCCTATTTTTTTTGAAAGTATACCGCAGTCCAGAATCCCTTCCCCTGATTGCTACGTTGACCTCTCAAGAACAAAGTGTCCAAGTATTTGAAGTTTAACCTTAGATACATGTAGTGAATAATAAGCATTTTCCCATTCCCGTTAATGTTGCCATTTTTAAGCATCTGATAAATGTTAAGTCCTCTCCCTTTATAAAATGTTTTGATGTTCAGTTCTTATTTCATTCTTGCATCTTTGTTATGTGCCCAGCAAAAGCATTCAGAACATTTCCCAAAATAGCATGGGAGACCAAATATAGAGTGCCAGCCCTTTAAAGAACTAGCTAAATGAACTCTGAGACTGTTGCAGATGAATTGAAAAATCTAGGGAAACTGCCTGTACTGATTCTTTACTTTTCAGGCTTTCTTAGTTAACAAGATATAACCTAAGCAGTTTGTGGGAGGATCTTCCAGTTAGCTGAGTTTCAATGAGAAGGATATAGGGTCCAATGACATGCATGCTGCAGAGAGCTACTGAGTTCATCAGAAAAGTTAAATAAGTGTCACATTTGGTTAAGGATTTGCAGGTACTGATGGTACTCAACTTGAGCCAAAATGAAACAAGCCTTCAGAGATGTACTTCAGGTGTATATTAGACTTTCACATAAGGGCTTGAACTCATGATCTAGCAGCTACAGATTTCTTAATGTATAGGGTTACTCTAATTCTTCAGCTTGCTAAACTTTGAATAAAATAGATGTTTAGAAGTGGATTCCAATGTTTTAAATAGCATTTAGATGGGCTAATTAGGCTAAACCAGGGCTAGATTAACATATCTCCAGCTATGTGTAGCAACTGCAATCCAAATCTGAACACAAATCCTGCATTTGCAGCTCAGGAAAATCCTGAAAGTTATTTTAAAAGTGAATGGGAATTCTGGTTGCATGACTTCAGCTACCATTTTTAATTTAAATACAGAATCACAACTCTCTTTTTAGAGACATCTTCTTTGACTTTAAAGGATCCTGCAGATTCTCAAGTGCATTTGTTTTGGATTCAAAAGATCAGGATTGTGTCTACTCTTTCCAGAAAAATTGACTTCCTTTGAGTAGGTCCTGAATATTCTTATGTATTGAACCCAGAYTGAAAGGCTCATGTCCCAGTTCAGATAGATAAGAGTTGTTCCTCTTTTTGTCTCAGGGAAAAAACAAAATAAAAAAGCAACGCCCAGAATGCCAGTTTGAACCATGCAGGACACTTTCCTCACCTGAGCAGATTGCCCTGAGGAGACAGGGTAGATACCCTATGTGGAGTTGTTCCAAGCTCTTCAAACCAAGCATCAAAGAAGCAACCCTCTGGCTTARAGGTGAGAAAATGATGCCCTGAGGTGCAGCTTCTGTGTCAGGCAGATAGCAAGCAATGGGCTCGTAAAACAATATTTGATGAAAGGTAAAAAAGAACATGAGGGAAAGGGAAGAGATTCTTATTAGCTGCAAAGTAAGGCTTTTCGATCACAATCTCTGACAAAGAACAGCACTATTTGGACAGTAAATCACTGTGGCCCACTGAGAAACCTGTGCTGATAAAAGAGAATCTGACAGGCCAGGGAAGAGGTTCAGGGTGGCTTGCAGGGAAAATCTTTCATTCCAAACACACACACCAGACCAGCAGAGGCAGGAGGAGCAGGTACAGGCAGGCAGTCCTGAACAGGAGGGTGAAATGGGATTTCAGTTCTTTCTTTCTACAAAGAGTATAGGAAAGCCCCTCTGTGATGCTTTTATTTGGGGAAAAAGAGTGCTGCCTTAAGATTAAGATTCTTCCACCTATGCCTTGTCTACTTCCCATCAGGTCCTGGGTCTAGTGACAGAACCCTCAATGACAGGGCAGCAAGGCAGATCTATCAGTTTTGTGGAACAAACTTGAGCAAGCACCACTTGTTTGATGGCAGCTAAGTATGGCTGTGGAAGGTATTTGCAAATCACACAGCTGGATGCTCGTTAAAAAGCCCTGGAGAAAGAAAATAAAGTACATAGGAGCTGGTCAGACTTGAGCAAGATAAGTGAGCTCGGTCACAATACAATGACATTGAGTGTGTTCAGAGATCGCCCTTCATGCATTTGGTATGAGCTAGCAGGATATGAGTGACCTATAACATTGTGCATTTGTTGTAAAACGTGCACTTCTTTTAACCTGCTTACTTTATAGTGACATGAATATCACATTCTTTCCCTTCCTTTTTCCTTCCCACTCTCGCCCTTACGCACTTCAGTTTTGCCCCCATGGCAAGAGGGAGTTTAATGTGATGTAACTTACATCTCCTAGTGGTAATAAGGAGGGAGATCGGAGGAAAAGCAGCTAATTGAAGAGTTTAAGCACTTTTCTCTCGATTCCTGACACAGTGCAGGTATAATATTTCACTGTTCTGCAGAGTTTGTGGGAGATATCTGAAAGACCTGAATTAAAGAGGTGATTAGAARGGAAAATAACACGGAAAGGTTTAAGAAAAGCTGAGGCAGATTTTTTGTTCCTTTGCTAATGGAAGGGACACTTTGCCCTTGATACTAGATACTAACYTTGATACTGACCTTCACACTATTCCATTTTAACTATACCTGCTTTCCAAGGGCTGCTCCGTAGCATTAGTGTAGAACCATCCCAACTCTTTCATATTCCTCTTACTTTCCAGCGTTCCTCTTACGTTCCATCCCTCTTATGTTTCAGTGAGCTAGATATAAGGACTAGGTGATGAGAAAAAGCCCTCCCATGCAGTAGTTTGCCCCTGGGCCATTTCTGCCAGTCCTGCAAGGGTATTTCCTGCCAACAGAGCAGCAGATGGGCTCAAAATGCATTGAAGATTCTATTTCTGAAATTTTAAGCAGTTACGCATTTCTCATTGAGGTTATTCTGTGATATCTAAAGGTACAAAACAGCAATGCTGAGGTTGTCTCCCCTCTTTGTTTGAGGTTTACCTTCCACTGGTCGTAGCAGATTCTCTCTGTGATTAACATTTGCCCAGAACATCTTGCTGTGTCCTGTTTTTTGCATTTTACTACTGGTCCAGCTAACTTGGCATTCACATGTTAAGATGCAATTTACTTGTGAACTGCCTTGGTACACGAGGGAATGGGGAGGGAGAAGACATATATAAGCGTTGAAGTACTACACTGTGCTAAGAATGAGCAAAAATACATTTAGAAAGTATTAAACAGAGTATTAAAAAAACAAACAAAACAACAACAATAAAAAACCCTCAACAAACAGCTAGAATCTACTGTCTGCCTTGTCTACTATGGAAAGCTTGAAAGGGGAATTCCGGCTTCTGCCATTAT
Source organism: Oceanodroma leucorhoa (assembly GCA_030449065.1). NCBI lineage: Eukaryota > Metazoa > Chordata > Aves > Procellariiformes > Oceanodroma > Oceanodroma leucorhoa. The sequence continues at coordinate 2,426,434 of JASVER010000064.1, forward strand.
AAATAAATCACCAACAGCAAGGAGGTACTAACTAGTTAGACACGGTACTTTCCCCAGGAGAAGAATATCCTGTTATATCACTGAGAAACATTCTAACCTGAGGCAACTGATCTTAACAGTTCAGTGTCTTAAATTTAGGGAGCGAGAAAAGAACAATGATAGCACTTGCTCTTCATTGAGGCACTTGCCTCAAGAGGCCTCTCAATTCCACTTTAGATGAACAAAGTCACTGTCCTTCTGTCAAGCGCTTACATGCAACACAGTTGCATAACTTCACTGATCAAGACTATTTAAATTGGGTACACCTTGTAAATCTTCTCACTGGAGAAACAGGGTCTTGGAGCCACTATCAAATCACACAAGTGGAGTCAAATTAGATTAGATCACGGCTAAATCTATCCCAGCACCCTGTCTGTTACAGTGATCATTAGTGGATGCAAACAGAAAGCTTATAAGAAACAAGGCAAGTGTAAAGCAATCCTGTATCAACTCAGCCCCTCCAGAAATTAGGGATGTTACAAATAGATTACTAATGCTCTCATAACAGGCTTTCACCTGAATGAAAGCCACCTTCCCTACCTCCTTCATCTCTACTTTGAAACTGCTAACTTACAGTCAAGATGTATGCAGAAAAGTGTGTCTGTAATGGGTTAAGATAGGAAACTTTCTCAGCAAAATTCCCACATGTTGACAAAAATTAATGTTGAGATGACAAAAGAACTTCAACTGAAGGGAGGAGTTAAAACAAAGTTGAAGGCTTGACAAAGCCTTCATCCTTGTAACTAATAACCTGGCTTAAAAGCACTCATTTACTTCTTGACTTAAGCCTGTAYCTTGCATCTTCCTTAAGAAAGAACTGACACAAGGCTGTTGGTATTTGGGGATAGAGAGATGCTCTTGATCACTCAGGTTTAGTTCTATTTCATTTTTTTTAAATAAAATATTAAGCCTAGGCACAAGAAAGACTAACTGTAGTACACTGTTCAGGCCACTCAGAGAGGTTAGATGTGAGCTCAGATTACTTCAGGTAGAAAGGGGTAATGAAACGGCCTTTGGTGGATGCTTTCAGTAAGAGGTGAACAAGTWAAGGAGCAATGGCAAGTACTTTTATGAACATAAGCACTGGGGTTTTTTTCTTTTTCTTATAAATGCCCACTCTCTTCTTCATCCAAGAAATGGCTAGGTCTGTTTTGCTTTGCGTTGGAATGTTTCTTTTTTTAATACTATATATAAGTTTCTTGCCTCATTTTGGTAGCAAAATGAATAATTTAGTGTAATCTGAACCTGGGGTTTTTATGTCTTGATTTGTCTGTCAGACAACCCCCCCTTAAATTAATTATTGAGAGGCTTACCTGTGGGAGAAACTGTATTTTCYAAGAGGAGCTGAAGGGCATGGACATCTCTCAGTTGGTAGTTTAGCTGTTTCCAACCAAGAGTGATGAGTGATTAAGGTGTTCGTGTTTTTCTATTCTAATACTCAGCAATGAGCTATTCAGTGGACTGATCCAAGTGGTCATAAGCATGCAGAAAAACCAACCCAGAACGTATTTTCATGAGTAGATAGCGAAATGTCCAGCTAAGATCCTTCTCTTTTCAAAGATCAGATCCAGTGAAGCTGGAATAGGACATGTTGAGAAATTCCTTAAGTATTTTCATGATGCTTTCACRTATATGTTGTCATACAGAACAGTATTTCAGAGTTCATATTCCAGAGACCYGCACTCTTAGAGGTAGCTCGCTTAAAGCTAATGTGACCATCCTGAATGGCTGCATTCACTAAAGCTAATTTCGTCCTTCTGTTTTGACTGAAAGAATTTTGTGCCAATGAGTTTGATTTTTTTCCTTCTTTAGAAGGTGTCAAGTAAATAGTTGGAGCCATGTATAATGCCAAAAACAGTTTTAGAATATTAATTCTTGACCTCTGATAAACAAGGGTACAGTATTTAATATATGTACATATTTCCAGCAGGCTCCAGCCATGTCCTTTTGTTTTGCATACTGTATAACCATAGTACAAAGGAATGGAGGCTTAAAACATGGGAAATGATGCCCTTTTGGTTGAAGGTACTCAGAGAAAGCCAACTTCAGCCAGATTATTTTAAAATATATCTAGATGCTTCAAACTGCAGATGGGAGGTGCTTCTGAAAGTCTTATTAGGCCCTTGTCTACAAATCTGAGCACTGTGCACCTTCTACATTTCTAAATCTGGTCTAGGAATTTCTTATTCTACCTTCAGCTTCTCAACATTAACAATTTACTCTGAACTAGAATACACCTCTGCTTAATAGAAGAGAAGAATGTAGCTAAATAAAGACTGTGACCTTTCCCCCGCCCAAATCTAGACAGAGCTAAAGGACCAAATGAAGTGTTACTACAATACTGAAAACATAATGCAGYCAAAAATTAAATGCTGCAATRATCCAATGACAGAACAAAATGTCATGCTACTACTCTGTCCTCTAACACTGATGTTGTTTTCTTCCTCCTCKTCCTCCTCCATCTCCTGCTTGCCCCAAAAAATGGTTAAAGATCAACAAGTTGTAATCTGGAACTGAGTGCATGGCCACCCAGGTCACTGGACTGAGGACAAGTACAGGGGAAAGCAGATAGACTACATTATTTGAAAGAAAAACCCAAGAATTTTCTTTTACTTCCCCTCACCCTGGGTCAGTACCTAAAGAGATTTTTGTTTTAATAACACTGTATTGCACATAGAAAAGTGGAATTTAGGCACAACTACCAGGCTGCAGAACATAAGCTGCTACTGTTGATCCTTTTTAAAACATATAGAAATTCAGGTGGATCAAATCGTGCTGTATAACAACTGTGGGTAAATAATGCCATGCTCTAGGCTTTGTACTCAGATATTCAAAAGAAAAGACCTAATTTTACATGTAATTACCTCACTATCAGTTTCTAGAACCTACCTRCCAATTAATCATCCAGTGTGGGAGGCCCTCATTTGAGAAATGGAGTATGATTGTAGGCAGTGGGGGAGCCCAATCTCTCTAAAATTCTCCAACCCACATATGCACTCAGGGATGTATCTTTTTTTGTACACTAGTATGCATCTGTCTCTTACAAGAACACATATACTTCCTGTCCTGTAGACCCTGAGAGTTAAGAACAGGTACAGCTGAAAGTCCCCTTCAAACTTTTCCGAGGTCTGAATGCAGACCCCCTGCGGCAGCTCTGACCTGTCTCAGCACAGTACAGATACTCCACCATTCTGACAGGCTGGCAGTTCATCACCCAGATGTAAGGCTCTGATCTCCCCTGTTTGTCAGCAGAGCTGTCACAGGTGAAATTTTGCAGATTTCCAAAGGTAGGTGAATTACAGAGTCAAACATGACTTGGGGGCAGAGGCAGAGAGGAGGGCAGGGAGTATGCAGTTATAATTTCTTTAAGTCTTCAAGATATCTCAGGCATGGTACTTGGTGCTTCTGTCTGGCTCTCRCCCATGACTGTACTGGAAGAGGCCTAAGGGGGACAGTTCTTGGAATTCTTCAGATTGTCAGAGACCTGCCAGTGGGCTACATGTGGACTTCTCAGCTCTAGGAGGTAAAGATTTAAGCCCTTTATTGAGCCATCTTCAAGACTTTCAGACTTCCAATATTCATATTAAATAGGGCCTTCTGAGCCCAAAACCTTCACTTTCTTATACATGAAACTTTACTTACTTTTCCATAAAGTCTTATATTTTGAAGCAGTTGGGAATCTTATGAGCATGGAAACATGAATCCTGTATATCCTGTACAGAGCCCTGATACAGGGCTCTGAATCTGATGGTAATTCCAGTGCTGCAGTTCAGAGCTCTCTTAAGCTGTCAGAATGCAGAATGAGACTTAATTTTTGGTGTTGAGYTGTGAATAACAATAATGAACACCAGCTAGTTGCATTCCTTTTTTATAGTGGAAACTTAGAAACAGCCACAGACCAACAATCATGTGAAGGACTTCTCAAAAAGAAGCAGCAGACATCTCAGGAAAAGCCTAACCATGACTGATAGTAGAGAAAAGAGAAAGGTTATAGGTTTATCAAGCAGGAAAACTGGTTACACTAAAAGCAAGAAGTATAGTAAGCAGAACTGATCAATCTATACACCACTTATGTATTCCCTAGCTAATCCGCTGGTATTCCAATAATGATTTGACAGTGTTCTACTTTCTCTGTAATTGGTCAAGCATTTAGCAAATAAACTATACAGCAAATATCAGTGAGCTTCATTAAATAATGCATTCTCCTCCCCTTTCCATTGGTATTCAAGTAGCTCAGTGGCACACTGGGAGGGGAGGAAAGTAAAAAAAAAGGATTTATTAAATACAAAATTGACGGACAGTGTGAAAGCTAAGTCCAGTTCATCCTAAACAGATAATTTTGTGATAGCCTGAGTGATGAAAGGAGGTCAATACTCTGCAGAGAAAGCCAAGGGTCAAAATGCACTACTCGCACACTCTGAGTATTTCCATCTTCCCAGACATAATATACACTGCATATACTTGTGTGATTCTACTTGTCCTACCCTTAGTCCCCTCTTCATGGTGTCTTAAACCTCAATGCTAAAACATAATTTCCTTGTGAGGAAAAAAGCGGTGAAAGTGATCAAAATAGATTAATTTAGAAACCTACACCAAGTATTAGTACAGGAACTGTCTCTTAAGTAATTGAGCCACAGTTTTAACTCTACAAAAGAATTCTGTTCTAACAGATCTATTGCCCAAAGCATTTCCTAGGTATACCTGTGGTGTTGTGTACGTATTTGTTTTATTGCTTTGGCCAGTCAAGTGTCAAAGATCCAGGCCTCCTTCCCTTGCAGTTCTGGGCTCTGACACCTATCCCAATCACCACCTATCTGAGAGGAAAGCAGGATATTCTCAAAGACAACTTTAGTATGCTAGTCATAACATTTATGTGGACATGATCTCTACCTCACTAGTGCCATCAAGGTGTCTCAAAGGAAAATAAAGTAGAACAGAAGCAGCTCAGGTTCATACCATGTGCTGCTATGAATAGTGAAGAAAGGATGATGTTAAATGTGCAACCACTTCCTTTTTTTCAAATTTATTTATTTATTCTATATTGAGAATGAACTGCCCAACTGAAATATCTCTAAATGCCAGCAGAAAAGTTTGTAGATTAGGAACACAGTGTGAAATCTCATCTTCAGAGATGCCATTTCCCCACTGTCCCCCATGCAGGCATATAATGAATCCCCATCATGAAAATAAACATACCATTGTACTGAATGTTGTTTATATATAAAAGAATTGGCATAGACAAACAAACTTGTAGTTTATGAAAGCCAAGATTCTGTCTCTTACAGGGACCCATACCAAATGCTACAGATGAAGGTGAAATAAAATAAAAACTGATAGGACAACTTGCCACAAGGAGAATTCTTCCTAATTGTGAAAAGTTAGAGAATGGCTGAAAGATGAGCTCAGACAGTACAAAAGGAAATAGATATCAAAAAAGGGATGCATGCAGGGAGACTTTTACTAGTTATACAGCTATGCATAAGCTAAATTGTTTCACACAGACTAAGTTTCTTTGGAGTTTATATGATGTCTTTTTACACACATGGGAACAAACAATATGCTTGGTTCTGAGAGGACACCATAGAGAGCTGCATTCTCACCAACATCCATGTAAGCCTCTAAATAGCTGTACAGGGTGAAAACTTTCTGAAGCACTCCCCAGTTTTCATAGCACAGCCCATCAGGAGGGTCACAACGAAGCCTCATGATGAGTGGCTACGGTGCATCTGGAAGGGGTGTCTGGTTTCTGAGCCAAGAGGCAGAAGCGGGACCCCAAGGGAAGGCTCTGTCCCTGACCCCCTTTGCCCTCCCTTGTTCTGATCTTTATTGGGCCGTCTGCCTTGTAGCATCAAAGGCAAAAGCAGGCCCGTGATTTGTCCTACAACAGCTCTATAAAAAMCATAATTGCCCAATAACCCTCTGTCTGCAAACCAAGCCATCTTCCTGTTTCTTCTCTCATAAAGACTATTTGACAAGCCTGTTCCATCAGCTTATAAAAACCTAGAAATAGTTGCCTTCCCTGGAAAGAAACTTTGGAGAAAAACAGAAAAGAAACTTGTTTCTCTTACATATATAAGTAGAGTGTGTGTATATATACACACACATACATACACCCTAAAATTTCCACAAGTAAAATATGTAAACCACTTAAGACAGCCAAATTACCTACTGGCATGACAAGCAAAAGAATTATTCCTTCTTAAAATAAGGATGTAAAGCACTACATATTGAATTTATAGGGTCAGAAATGTTCTGTACTTTAAATAGACCGAAAGTGAGGTGGAATATGTCCTGCTCAAGTAGAAAGGGTATGATCTAAAAGTGGTGCAGTAAGAATTATTCTGAATATCCTGGCATTATTCTGAAGTTGCATATGATCGGAGACAATTTAAGATTGTTCTTTTTTATACTTCTCTTTCTCTCCTCTTAAAGAGCTTGTTTTTCCCCATAATAACATTGCTGCAAGACTCACCAACAAAAATGATTCTTCAGCCTCCCCATCAATAAGGATGCTGATGTAAATTGTCCAGTCACCTTCTGGTTAGTGTAGGGAGTAGCTCATTCAGGCAACATTCTGTCCTCAAGCAACCTTGAGAAAATACAGAGAAACTCCAAATTAAAATTTGCTTTAAATTTTAAAGCTTTAAATCTAGATCACTCTGTGCTTCAGCCACTAAAAAGTAATTTTAAGTAATCCTTTGACTGAATAATCTTGCTTCTGACGAAAAGTTTTAAAAATATCAGTTATCCAACAACTTGTCTGACTGTCACAGGTTTCATTTGAAATATTTAACATAGATACACAATTAAGATTTGATTTGTGGTGCTGAGATTTACACTCCTGGCAAATGCAAGAATATTGCATTTTAATTTACTTTCAATACAAAATAGTTGCTTTGATATGCCTGAGAACAACCGCCTTGGGATCTGTTCCTCCCAAATGACGTCAAATAAGAATTCCTCTATTAACATTAGTGGATGAAGGATCAGGCTCTTCAAAAACAAACAAAGAAATAATTTATGACTACTGCTATGGGCCAAATCTTGAAGTGTTTACTTTATTACACATGCAAGACTGTCCTTGAAGTCAATGAGGGCCTCAATGAGAAAGAAAGGTGGTGCTGAAGCTAAGGGAAGATACTGATTTCAGAGTCCACTGTTCTGAATCTATGGATGTTTCAGAATACTCTGATTTTCACACTGGTGTATTTGTGATCCAAGATTTGATTTTACAGTTCTGTGTAAGCAAAAAAACCAAAATCTGGGGCAATGATAAAACCAGAAACCCTAAGGTGCCCTTGTAGACAAGACCATTCTGAGAGGATGCTGGAAGTCATTTTGCAGCTCCTTTTACAGCCAAGGCCTTTTTAGATTCTGTGTCTGAACTCAGGGCAGTGGGTGTCTTATCAATCTTTTTCTTGACTTCTATGACAAACAACAGTCTGAGGTGGACTGAGTAACCTTTCATCTAATACGACTGATAATCTCTCCCCAGCTCTACTGGTAAACTGTATGTTCAAGATATTTATTTAGATTTCCAAGTCACAGCATGCAGCACTATTTACTATCTATCAGTAAGCTGGTGTCCTTAACCAACAGCTTCACACCTTAGCTACAGGGAAGCCAGGACTGGAATTAATTCAGCTACTTTGAATGTGCCAGTTCCAATGTAGTTTGATCACAGTCTTAAGACAGTTGCTGCAGTATATCTTAAATTCAGTCTTGGCATAACTTCAACATTTCTGTCAAAATGAACAAAGTTCATCAGGTAGATTTTTTGAGAAATACAGTGTGTGAGTAAGAACTAATAGTTTCTTGGACTACTGTTGTACGTTCTCCTGCATCAGTTAGTCTGAGGTCAGTTCAGCTCATGAGATTCAACTTTTTTTAAAGCAGAGTGACAAAACTGGGATTGTCTGTCAGTCTTACTGTAATACAGAGCTATAATGCTGAATTATGTCAGCAGCTGAAATTTGAAAGTTTCAAGTAATATAATAAATTATTTCATTTACAGTACATAGGATGCCTCTTCATATATTTTCCTAGCTCTTTTCAGTCTTACACAGAAATGAAATATTTACTTTCTTTTCCATTCAGTTATCTGTTCTCTGATTTGTATTCACATAACTAATTGTCTCTGTGAGACTGAATCTTGATTACAATTATCTATCTCCAGATTTTCATACAGCTGCCAGTTGCTGCTGGCTAACAATATGGTTCCAACATTCACTCTCTTGATTTCTTATCATGCATTGATTCATCTCTGTTCAGTGGCCTCCTGTGATTAGACAATCGAGTTGTCAAAAAAGAATCATTTCCCAAGCCTTCTCTATTTTCTCTGCATTCTTTCTGTTCATCACAAGGCCAATGCATCTTCATGTGGGACTATGCTCTGCACCTCCCCAGCAGATACCACTGCAACTTTTCAGTAGTTACACTTCTGAAGTATCTTCTACCCCCGCTCCCGGCTCTTTCCTTCCCTTTGTATCTAGTGGAGAAGCAACACCTCTCCATCTTTTCACAAATTGGCAAGAATTACTCTCCCAAGCAGCTACATTCAGAGTGACCTGCCTGGTGTGGACATGAGTGCCTGTGGYCCAAGGCAATCCAGTTGGCTTGTCTTAAAATGTGAGATAAGAGTCCTACTTGTTGTCTCAAACCCTGTAGTAAAGCCAGCCTTAAAGAGCTAAACCAACTTTAAAAATACAAAAGAAGAAAAGAGCTGATCACCTAAACTCAGTGTCTGCCTCTTTCTCCTGACGTTTCAAATCTTCTCACCAATCCTCTCAGTGCTTCCCTCTATCTCCTCCCTGGATAGCTTGTTACCTCTTAGTTCACCTAAGTGGTGAACACAAATATTCTTAAAACACTTTCAGAACTAATGTATATACATTGAGTGAATACTGAGCTCACCCTATGATGAGAAGACAGTATTTTTGGTCAATGAAGACTTTAGGCAGAGCCTCAAGTACAGCTTATCCAGAAAAGTGGACAGCTAGTGGTCAGTCACATACCTCAGTCATCCCAATCTTATTCTACGTACTGCCCAACCTAGGAATTCTTTCTTCCTTGTGTCTACCAGTAGTCTTGTCTGCTGTTCAGGAGCCAACTCCTCCCATGCAATTTGTCTCAGGGACTCCCCAGTGATTTATTCTCCTCTTTGCCGAGGAAACCTCTCAGCAGCATAGCTAACCCTGTTTCTGTAAAACTGCCCCTTCCCCGTAGTAGCCCTATGTGCCCCCTGCAAATGCCATGCCAGTCTTAGGAGCCAATTGCTAGCACAGATACCTCCACCTGGGGGAAGCAGAGAACCACAAAGAGCTCCTTACTTTTGGAAGGTTCCTGAGTACTCTTCTGCTTCAGGCAGGAAGTTAGCTCCTAAATAATAATCGGACTCCAGGCTTAACAGTTGTGCCAGGTCCAACACCAGCATTGAACAACCAGAACTTGGCCTAAAACCTGCTATGGGCAGGAGTTCTCATCTAAAAGAGGCACTGTGTTGGTTTGCGTTGTCCTGAGAACAACTGGGACTGGCATCACCTTTGGGAAGACTGATAAACTTATGAGTTTATATGCACTTCCTCCATAAACAACTTTTCCATGTAAACACCAAATTCTGAATCTGTTTAAACCTCATACCTCCAATCTATCAATCTTGATGGTTTCTCCCAAGGAAGAACTRGGCCCAAAGGTGGGGTTTCACCTGTAGCTGTATATGGCTTTGGGATTGATGCAGTACAGTGAGGTTATAAGAAGGAAATGGCATGAATGCTGGACAGATTCATTGTTCTTGAAGTTGGAATGTTAAGCTTGTCTGGGCCACCAGGCTGTAATGCATGTATTCTCCTAATGAAGGCTGTGTTACATACATTGAATGATTACTACAGTAGTAATTCCTAATTCTACAGTATTGGAAAAGAAAAAAAAGTATACCATTTGTAATGATATGTATTATTAGTATGCTATATTTATGCATTAAACTGTATCAACTTCTATGAGGAAAGCAGAAAGGTGCTAGATACAGCACTTAGCATAGCAGACTGAATTTTGAGCAAAAAATGGAAATGAATGCCTGCTCTTAAAAAAATGAATCAATGTGTCAGTGGTGAAAAAAGTCCAAAAGGCCAAGCAGCAGGAACCTATTTTATTGTCCTCCAAAGACGTTAGTGTAGTAAAAAAATGATAACTTGCCTTGAAACATTAAAAACCTGAGTTGGGCATCTGATATTTAGATCTGTAGCCCAATGCCTTCAAGCCCAGTGCTGACCTTTAAGACTCCCTGCTCAGCAACTGTTCCACAAAGTTGTTTAAAATGAAGGTCTTGATCCTGCTTAGCAAATCTGCATGATATAAAGTTGAGCTAAACCAGAGCCTTGTTAAACAAAATAAGGCTCAGTGCTGGCTTGGAAGTTTGTTCATGCTGTACAGAACTGAGACTCAAAGTAGAAGCAGGTAAAAAAAATTGTAGAAGAGCAAAACTTTCCTGTAGCTCCATCACTCAGGCTCTTGCACATGTTGAAAAATAAACAGCCACCAAATTTTACAGCAGCAGGACTTGGAGTGCGCTATCGGGAAACCCACTAAACCTTTAAAGGAGGTACCTTTGGAAATATTTTATAGACACTCATCTCCCCAGCAGGAAAGTTAGTGCTGGAAGGAGACATCTTTAACAAATAAATAATAGTTTATTAAGTCACTTGTCTCCACAGCAGGAAATAAACTAGGGGGTGGGGAAGGAGGGTGGTGGGGTGACAAAAGAAGGGAAACAAAAAACGTTACCCTTGCAACCCCTCTGCTCCAACAGAGCCGTATTTATTTAAAACACTCTTCTCCTAAGACAGATGGAAAAAATAATTAAACCAGCCACCCACCCTTTTATTAAACTCCTTTGTGACCACCAGGGATACGATTAACATGGCCACCATAAAAACCCAGTCCCCTACCCTCAAAATAAAGAGAAAAACACAAGCAAGAGTGAGACACCGTGCAGGGCAGGAAGTAAATTAAGAACCTGCCTCTAGGGCAGTGAGAATATTTTTTTAGAGTGCCTGCTGGAAAATTTGACAAGAGAATAATAGTAAAGGGGTAAGCAGTTTATCTTAGCTAGGCCTTGAGGGCTCACAGAAAAGAATCTTCCTCTTAGGCAATCAAGTTGGTGTGGAGATGCTGTTTGGAACTGCCATAGCTCAACAGCAGAGTAAGCATGGAGGATATATAGCCACTTGTGAGGACAGAATGGCAAGATACAAGTTGTCCCAAATTTGCCAAGTTTTGAAGCCTCCCCAAATCCTCTGATGTCCCATGTGCAATCACAGACAATTCATGTGGTGCTAGGCATCTCATCCATTCTTTTTATTTAATTCACTGGACTTTTCTATTGTCCTCCTACTGCTGCTTTAAAGTATTCCATGCCTACAGAAGGCCAGGCCAGATTTCCCCACAAAAATCTGTCTCCATTTATACAATGCAACAGAAGTCTGGATTTCTCCAATTGATTACATAGCACCATGGCAAATCTAGGTACGTGAAGCACATGCAGCAGATCTTTTTTTACCCCCTACTAATGCCCTTTTATAGTCACTGGCACCTTAGTTTCCAGTCCAAACCAGCCTCCCTTCCACAAGACCAAAGATACTCAGCACAAACAACCTTCATCCCTTTGTGATGTCTGTTCTGTGATGTCTTAAACTGCACTACCCTGCCTGTCATCAGAATTGTAGRAAAAACAAGAAATCTTAAACTGTCTGTGGCTATTCACGTGCATTCTCATTGGCACACTGGCTACAAAACCAGATGGAAACAAACTAATTAATACGAGGTTACAGCAGGCTTCAGGTACRTGACTCTTTGCAGTTACAGACAGAGTCCATACTGGAGGCATCACTGTACTTAGATACCGACTTCACTGTATTATTTCCATGTTATCTTTAGTAATAAACTTACCCTTTCTGAATGTGTGTATACCGACACTTGCTCCTGACTGCAGCACTTCATTTGTTAGGATTACCCCTGGGCAAAAGGAGATCAGCCAGAATCAGTATGTAGAAGGCTTTTCATCATAGCAGCCTGACTAAAAAATGTTATGTATAGTGTCTATCAGTGCATAATGGTGATCAGAAGCCATGCCAAATGTGGCAGCCTAGAACAAGAAGCTGCCAGGATAAAATGATAGGCATCTCTATGGTCTAAGATCTGTCAGCTTCCCAAACCAAAGATTTCCTTTCCGTGATTGCCAAGGAAGCTCCTTGCACACTGTCATCATTATATAACATATAAGGAAGCACTGAAAACACTTTGAATATCTTGTGAGAACACATTCATAGAAAATATTCCTCGACTGCATTTGATTTCAAGCTGACCTGCGAAGCATTCTGCTTGCCTTCTATTAACCACAGACCTGAATGTTCTATTCTCCTTCCCTAGGAAAAACAGGAGGCCTAATGGCTTAGTCATAAGTTGTTAATATAGAGCAAGCTCATGATTAGTATCCCCTGTGCTGTGGTAACTGTTRACTGTAGGAGGGTAAGTGATACCAGCTCAAGTACAGAATGAACAAAATCACTTTTTGTATGGATAAAAGGTCTCCACTGAGTTGTTACAGTGACAACTGTTTCTAGTGTTCTGTAAATACAGAAAAGAGAAATACCTGGAGTCCATGTAAGAGGAACATATAGCCCAGACTGACAATTTGCTATAGAGAAAAGGACTGAAATAGAAGATGCTCCCACTTTAATAAGGGACCTTTTTTGAAGAAAAAAAGGAAGAATAATATTAGCACTGCGTAGCTCAAAATCTCCCCTGCCCCCTTAGTAAAATCAAGTTTTTCTTTAGCAAAATGGTTTAATAATGCATGATTAGTAGGAACAGAGGGATGGGGAGATGGTAACTACAATACTATCCAGTTAGGTAAACAGTAAGCAAAATCAGAAAAGTAGGTATTAATTATTATATCTAATATTTGTTAGTGTCTCTTTTTCTTGGAAGAGCTGAACATACTTTATAAGCACTACACTACTGGTATACGTAATAATAGATAACTAGGGGGTTAATAACTAGACTACTGTATGTGATTGCAGATGCTAGGGAAAATTAGACTAGTAGAGTGTGGTTCAGCAAAAGGGCACTGACTCAGGAAAGTGATGGCATTTATTGCTGGCTCTGCCACTAAAGTGTTTTGAGACCGTGAGTAAATCACTTTGTCCCCATCTATGAAAAGATAAGGACAAATGGGCTTCCTTTATAACACGTATATTAATATAAATGGATAAAAAGTGTTAAAATGAAAGATGAATGTTATTGGATAGCTGAGGTTGGACTTAAGAAAGCATTACTGGAACGTACAGTCTAGGTGGAAGGGGGAATATCTGCTGAGTTGGATGTGGAAGTCTCATAAAAGTATCTTTCATGACTATGCAGAGATGACAGCATCATAATTTTAATGTCCTGCCTCGATGGCTTTTATACAGCAACATGCATACTGTTCAGTACAGTTTAGGACATCTTTACATAGCTATTTTAATGTCTAGCTGCTAACCTATCTAACGACTTTAAAAATAGTTTTAATTTATATGCATTGTATCCCATTCTCAGCAGGGATCACAAGTCAACATCCGAGCCTTAGGATCTGCAGGAGGAACTGACCTTGCCAGAATTTCAACTTATGGTTATTGGCAATCAAAGTATTTCTATCCTGCTGCTCTGACAACCAATCTGTTCATCTGGCAAGCAACTATTAAACAGTTGATGTGGGCTGGCCCTGCTCACTGGCATTTTATCACCACTTGTAGCATTCATCCATTGCTTGTGGGGATGGATCTCGAAAGAGAGATTTTGAGGGTTTTAATCAATTTCCCGAGTTCTGCCCATCAACAGTGTCTTCATTTCCTGCCACTTTATAAACCAGAGTTGAGTTACAGTCAAAGACTTCTTTTGGGTTATTCTAAATAATCCCACTGAGCTGCTTCAAGTTTACACTCATCTGGGATCCTGCTGCAAAGACTATGGGGATTGATGGGAATCTTCAGCAGACTTTATATCAGGTCTTCCAGCCTTGATCCTACTTTGTTCAAATCTATCAAAATTTTACCATTCACTTGAATAGAAGCAGGAATAAAAGCCTAATGAAGTGGCAGTTCAGCCCTCAGTGTGTAAATTGTTCGTGGAYTGGAAAAAAATCTCAGAGCAGTTAGAAAACTGCTGTCTTCATAATCCTGTACTGAATGAATGTCATAAATTTTGCATTTAAGTAATTTCATATAATATTTAACTAAGAAATAGTGGGTGCTGCTTTCTTGTTTTATTCTGAAAGAGATCAATTTCTGAGTTCTATGGTAGTATTGTATGAAAAAAGATTAATGTGTACATAAAGATTTTCAATATTTGCCTCTTACCTAGACATTTCTGATAACCTAGAGTTTAGCTTCTAAGGGACAAAATTTTGCTTGATTAAAACTTCAAAGTCTCAGGACTATGAAGTAAACTTATGCTAGTTGTAGCTTGGAGAGTAATCGAGGACTTGACCAAGGTTGTTAAGAAAAGTCCAAGTGCCTTAGGTACATTGATTGCTCTAATTTTTATGATTTAAAATTGGTTTCTTAAACAAGCTTCCATGTTTGTGTATTGACATGATTTCCCTTGACAACTTTGGCTCACTGATACCCAGATCGGTGATCCATTCATGCATAGGACATTGTGTTTAAAGGCATCATCTGATATGACAACCATGGCTTTTTTCTTTTTTAAAGAAAGTGTGTTTTTTCTTTTTTGTGTTACTTGGCAGGTGAATAATGAAATCATGAAAGCAGATAATCTAAACCAGCACATACTACAACTAATGACAGAATCATAGGTGATACTGGGGGAGTAGTGTGGGAAAAACCGCTCAGCATTATTACTAAAATGACCATATTCAGTAAGATAAGGTAGAGTAGCTGTGTTGCCACAGACAGTGTCGCTTGAACTTGTGTCTAGTTACTGCGAGGTAATAGCCTACGTAAGAGAAAATCACCTAATAAGACTTTCCTGACATGAAATTTAGGTTAAAGTTCTCAAAAGCAAGTGATCACAAAACTGTGAATTTATCTATCTACCTTATTTCCAGTTTCATTTTAAATAAAATAATATTCTCATGCGTGCTTTAACTTATGTATCACAGTAAAGTGGGTTTGCTCATGCTCAGGTAAGCTTAATACATTTTGATGCTAATGCCGTCTCTCTCTCTAATGTATATAATTTTGTTCTTAAATTTAGCCCACTTTTGACAGACAATTCAAGGAGATGGCTCAATTGTGTCAGGAAAGAATCTTTCTAGGAACTGATATTTAACCAAAATTTTCTGCTCACGTCAATCAACCATTTGTCCATGAATTATTGATAGCTTTTCACAACATATTCTAACTTGAATTTAACACTCTATCCTCTTCATTTTTGGTATCAGGTCTTGGAATTGTATCAAAGCTGAGAAGGCTGGGAACCTAGTTTGAATAACAGAAAATGTGACAAGCAGAAATGTCTGCTTTGGCATGAAGATTCCTGCTCTTAAAGAAAGCAAAAGTGTTAGAAAGCAGGAAACCCTGATCCTGGAAAAAAATTACTTTATTTATGTACTTCTGAAAACTTAGGCCAAATTTAATTAGCTGTCAGGCATGAGGGGACAAAAAATATTTGCTTATGCTTTCAGAATACTGTGCATGGTCAGAAGTTCTAAAAAACACTGTAAAGCGTTACTGTGATTAACCAATACTGTTGTGCCATTTGAGTGAAAAATGCATTATCTGGCAAATGAATAAGGAATTCAGGCAGACAAGCCTAATTAGACAGACTGACTATTTATGTATCCATCTACTTTATACCATAATAATAAACCGTAATAATAAAAAATATGTGAAAATGGATTCTAGGAACCTGATTAAATATGCATTTAGTTCAATATACTCTTTCCATTGGCTTCAGTATTCAACATTGTTCACGTTATAAAGAGTACTGAAATTAGGAGATTTAGTAATAAAGATAGAGGAATTTGTCACTGGAGTGGATGTTGATATTTATTCAGCACGCAGAAATCCTAAAACTCTGCAAGGCACTAAGTATAATTAATACATTCCTTCTTTCATAATGGGTATAGTTTAAATTACTGTGGATCTGATTCACTGAAGCACTTAACCCTGTACTTGAATCCAAGTAAGATCCTAAAGCACACTACAGTCAAATTAGGTGTACGCTTAAATGCTTTTTCTGTATAGGGGCAGGTTTAAATTAAAAAGCATCAAAATCTATTACATAAACAGATGTCTAAATGCAAACTTATACCACAAAATTAGTTATTTTTCTATATTTGTTTTCCAAACAAATATCATGGACAAAGAACATCAAAACTGAAAAGTCACAGACTCAGACTTTGAGAAATAAATCAAGGCTGCCCATGTACAACTGCACCTATAACAGTGTACTCGGCCACAGACATATTTATGACAAAGGAGATGCCAGACACAGTGATTATGTGCTGTTTTTTCCTACTGTTTTGCCACTCCTTGTTCAAGCAAACCTCTTTAAAAATGAATAAAAAATCAAGGAAAGTTTGGTCTGGATAAAGAACTCAGAAAAAAAAAAAAAGGCCAGGAAATTGGAATTTGAAGAAAATGAAGCTCATAGTCTAAGTGAAGATAGTTTATACAAAATACTTTCGTAACTGAATAATTGTGACAATGCAGCAGTCTGATTCTCTTTGATAGCATGATCATTACTCTTTCTTCAATCACTCCCTATAAAACAATAAATACTACTATCTCGTGGTTTAGATATGTAGATGTTATACTGTGTCTTGGCATATTACTGGGAAAACCTTCAGACAAAATTAGTCTAGCAACAGTTCAAGAGCAAACTACATACACAGATCTGGTTCGATTTTTTGAAGCAGTATGGAGAAAGGTAGGTTGATGATTTTGATTTGGTTCATCATAAACATAGGCAGGCTTTTATTTTTATTCAGGCTTATCTTGAAAGAAACCCTAACATCCATACAATGGCAGTATTGGTAGCTCCTAGTCCTGCTTTTGTCAAGTGTCTGAAACTGCAGCTCCTACCATCAGAAGTTATTTAATCACTGTGTGAGATGGACATAACAATCAGTGGAATATGTGATTTATTTCTCCGCAGAATTCTTAAAAAGAACGTGTAATTTAGTTGCACTGAAAACCTGGGGATAGACAACATTAACAGAAAGAAGAAATGGAAAAGAATTTTACATCTATGAGGAAAAAAAAGAAAGAAAAGGCTGCAGCTGAAACATTTTGTTAAAAGATCTTGCTTTGGTTACTAGAACTGTAAGAGGCATGATGTGATTGCAGGTTTATTCATTTCTAATTATGGATGTGCCTTTATCTGCAAGTCTTCCTCCCCCTCCTCTGCTAACTGCCCCCTAAGAAAACATTGTTCTTTTCCTCCCCCCCCCCCCCCCCCTTTTTTCCTCCTGTCCCCTGGGGCAGCACTGTGGTGGGGCTCAATCACTCTTTTATTAGTTGTGATATACTGTGGCTAATTCCCTTAATCTGGACCTTGCTTTCCTATAAAGCCCAGACCTCAGGTATTGAATTTCCCTGATCAAAGTGCAACCAGTGTGGGACACAGCAATCTCCACTAAACAGGGGAGCTTGGGAAAGCTCGTAAATGGAGTAAAAGAAATACACATACACACACGCACTCACAAGATGGTGCAATCAATTGGTAGAACAATCACGTGTGAAATATTACTGGCTCCTTAAAGTGCTGGTTCTGGGATTTACTGCAGTGTATTAATCTGCTATGCTTAATGCATTGACCTTTCACCCCTAGCAATTCAGTAGATGGTGCCTGAATTGCCAGAAGCTAATACAATGGATTAGGAGCAGAAAGAGCCCACCATATTGAAGTGYCACGGCAGCCCTAAACCATATGACCAGTAACTTCTCCATCTTTCTTAATAGATAGTGCCAGACAATGTGGCTACCACAGAAAGGCCTGTATTGAGAGCAGAATTTCTGGAAAGGGAGATAGTGGAATAAAGGCTTGTTATAAAACAATAGAGAAGGGCAGTCTTGTGACTGAGTCACAAGACAGGGATTTAGAAGAATTTGTTTTATTCCATGCAGTCATTCTCTCCTTGTGTGTGACCTTAGGCAACACAATTCGCTTAGGATTGTGTCTTTCCTATCTGTACAATTGGGATAATGGCACTTACCCAATTTTCGCAGGGGCAGTGGGGAGGCTTTGTTCATTGACATTTAAAAGGCACTTTAGGATCATAGGATTGAAAGTGTTATATATTCATGCAAAATAGTATGATATTCAATTCACTAAATGTCCATATAGATGGAGAAGAGAATGGAAGAGAACCTCCCTTCCTATGTACACCAGGAAACTCAATCATCCATCTAAAAGCTTTCTCTTGAAAGTACTGTGTTCACTTGAACCAAAAAGTGAGCTCAGATCTAAAAATAAGTGCTACACAGACTTGCAGAAATGTGTAGAAATAAATGATACGGAGAGCAATGCGTACCTATAATGGCAAGATAATCAAATGTCCTTTTCCTGCTTCCTTGGTCATTCAAAATCTCTACATTTCATGTACAGAAAACCCTTCGGAATTCAATTTCCAATGTTAACTCTTCAGTGTCATCTTTAACTATTCCATATAATTTAACAAACGGTTATACAGTACTACTGAATTCAAGAGGAGTGTCCAAAAACCTCATAAAGGAGATTATTCTAAGTAATTGCTATCAAATACTATTAAATTCTGAATAGCATTAAGCCCCCTCCACCTGCCTGCACAGGCACTCTCATTTAGGATTAAAGGGACCTTTATTTGATTTGTTTTACTTCAATATGAAATAAATTAGGTTGACCTGAATTAAGGCCTCTTCAATACTCAGGAATAGTGTCTACACAGGGATTTACTATGCTTTAATTGGTCCACCTCAAAAGTTAATTTGGATATTTTTTCCTGACATGCTCAGAAGCTACCACAGAGTACGCGTCATATGTATAAAATGGTGCAGAATTTAGAGCACAGGGCTCTGTAAATAGACATTCAGAATTTACCACTTCAGTGAGCTTACTGGTACTGCTGTGTACTCCTCAGAACTGGAATATACTTATAATGATGAATAGTGGTGAGATTCACTTCATYAAACTTCAGTTATCTAAAGTTAGCTCTCTAGTCTCAGTTTGTTGCATATACTAATTGAACAGAAAGATATGCAACCAWAGAAGATGACAAAGCCATCCTGGGATGCATCTCTGAGGTTGCTGTTATATGATTAAGTCAACTTAAGAGGAGGCTGTCCCCAAAAAAGTTCACCTCATATTCCCTTGTCCCTAGGTGCATGTTTCGCCATCTCTCTTGTGCCAGCAAGCATTCATACAGCCGCGTAACAAATTGAGTCGGGAAACTGATCCAACTAAAACCAACTCTGAACAATAACAACAACAACAAGAGAGAGAAAAAGATTAGTTACAGAAGAGTCACTGCATGATGACTTAGGCAGGCTTAATTTTGATTGTGCAACCATATCCTAAAAAAAGCAGGATGAATTGTTTTCCAGAGATATTTCTTTCACTTTACCAATTATACGAGCTCTGCAAGTTAGTTTTTAGCAAACACCTAACTTAAGACAATTGAAGAGAAAGAAACCTAGCCCCAAGAAATCATACTTGTGCAAGCTCCTGTGAATGGAAGTAGGTCTGAGTTTCTGAGCAATATTTATACCTCATTCCTTGTGGTTAAGTGTTTTTCTTCAATTTATCACAGCAAGTGTTGGCAAGGACAGTTGGAAACTGTCTTTTAAGTGCTCAATTTATAGTACCTTAAAGGGACCTGGTTTTCTGAAAGTGCTGGGAGCCCATCCTGTGAAAACCATCACTCATGTAGGGCACTCAAAACTGCTATTCGGTTTTGAAACTCTTGGCCTGATCTAAAAGGAGTTACATTCATGTAAATTAATTTTTTTAATAATAAGCCAATACATATATGTATTTTAATCCAGCCACATCAATACTAAGAAACAATCTTTATCTGTATGTCACTGCTGATCAGACGGATCAGACAACACACTGCGGATTTCAAGAACATCTTGACTCAAAACATTGCAGCCTGAGTGCTCAACTTGAATGGCTTTTTGAAACCAGAGCCCTTCAAATCATAATTCAAGGACTTGGGAGTATCAAAGGGCAGAAGAGATGAATGGCATAACAGCCGAGCAGAATGGATCTGAGCAGAAGGGATGTCACAGGGCCGCAAGGGACAGTTGGGAAATTTCTTCGCCCTGGTGGGTTGTGGGCCCTACTGCTCACTGCCTGACATCAGCCACTTGGAATGCCAGTAATATAACACCCCTGCGACACTCGGTGCTCCTGCCGTACAGTTTTATTGCCCTGCTTCCACTCTCTCTGGTTTATATCGGATTGTGTTTTCCAAAGACAGGCAATAAAGAGGGGAGGAGGGGAAGGGGGATTTATAGCCTGCTAAACTAAACTTCCCTGGGCTTGCTGTCCTCTGTCCCAGCCCTCCTCTTGCTGCCCTGACTGGTCTGGAAGAATAGTGCTTATAGCAAGGTCTCAGGGTGTGAAGGACGAGGCTTGTCAGAGACTACTTGGGTTCTCTTCTTGGGAGGTCAGAGAGCATGCACCGGTCATCCACCAACCCAGTTGCTTCAATGTACCAGGCACTGCGCCATGCTGTTATGGAAAAGCATGTAGTTTTTTTCACGTGCTAATAATCTTGAGACCAATCTTGAACGGCATACTTAGAATTTGCCACACAAGGCTCTCGCTGTTTGTGGAAGGATTGTGGAACAAGTTAAGGCTTACACAAATCTGGCTTAATGCAGGCATCTTTAGTACTTCTGCTTCTGTGAAATGATTGTCAAGGTCTCTGCCTCAACAGATTTAATGTGAAGGTTTGGCTTGTTGCATGTGTGATTTCAAGCATGGTTATGATAGTATGATGTGGTTTGGGATCTTTATAATATAGATCTAACTAAGCCGAGAGCTTTTAGAACGTGAAGATAAAACACCTGGCTAGTCCCGATCAAGACCTCCAAAACACCACTGTGCCACTGGTTGTCCCATTCCATAGTCCATAATGTATCTGAGGTGAATATATGTAGCTAGAAAAAATGGCAACTGTAGTTTTCTCAGGCAATGCTGTTCCTGCAAGAGGTAGCTAGAATCCTGAAAGGCTGCTATTTAGGTATATCTGCTTTGTGACAGGCATAACAACAGCACAATGTGATTTTGACATGCTCTACAAATATGGGGGGTGGGGCAGGGGATGGAGGCGAGAGGAGATGGGGAAGGATYTGGGACAGGGAGAACCATTTCCATACAGCAAATACTTGGTGAAATGCTCACCCAAGGCGTAAGCCTCTAAAAGAAAGATTTTTATCTGAGATGATTACTCAGTGGAACATTCCTCAAACTCCCGTGCTGTTCACAGTTTTTAAAACATCCAGTCTCTGCCAGTATTTTCTGGGAGATGGGATAMATAAATAGAATTCTTCCCTACTGGATTTCCAGTGTAATGTGGTATAGGGCTGAAAGAAAATGAGTGCAAAGCAACTTTGTGAATCAAGTCATTGCATTCAGGTAAGTGTGGCAGATAAGTGGCRAGATGCACAAACACCAGTAAAATGCAAGCACATGCCACCACGTAAACAGCRAAATTACAGTGTGCTTCACTATCCTGTGATAAAACTGTCAAGTGTCTCTCAATTGCCTGTCATTGACAGAAATTTTAAACCAGCTCTTACTAGCGTGATCTCACAGTGCCAGGTGCTCCCCTCTGGTCTCTCGTTCATTGCTTTCCGATCACCTCCACCTTTGACAGCTGCCCTGGCTGTGGTGGGTAAGGTGAACACACCAGCATACAAACACCATGCAGTGGAAGGTATTGCCTCAGCTTCTCCGGGGGGGTATAGCAAGTAGTGATGRGATGAAATGCGAGATGATGAATGGACTCTGCAGGGAATTTGTGAAACCATGACGTTCAAATTGTTTAAGACAGCGCTGAAGAAAGGACAAGAGAAAATACTGTACTGCGGGGAAAAATTCAGCAATGGCAGAGATGAGTGGCATAATAGGACTTTCGAATCTTACATTTCTCTGATTGAGAGACTGCACGTCACAGCTTCTAAGTCCAGTTCAGCTGCACACCACCTGACATGCCAAATGATACCAAAGAACTGCCCAACATTTAGGTTAGGAAGTGGGTTTTTTCCTTTTTACTCTTCTATCATGAACCAAAATGGCATTGTGCTCTTTAGTGTATTATCAGAAGCCAGATAAAGGACTTGGAACTTCATTCTCCAGGGGATTTTGGGTTTTGCAGTATTACATGTATTACTTTTAGGGAGAACTTGGTTTCAGCTCAGTATGAGGGACTGCTGTGCACAACATATGAAAAAGGAAGGGAAAATCTGTGTCTGGACACTGGTCACTTTTCCCACTGCATTTGCAAGCTGAGCCTGTTTTTTCTCACGGGAAGCAAATAGATTGCTCCAAGTTCAGCTTTCCTTTTTGTTTTGTACAGAGGTAGCAATTCCTTGTAAATGGTCTCCCTACAGGTCTTGAAAGGAAACACTACTCAGGCCAGGTTCTTGTGTTTTTATACTCTGTTATTATCCATCCTAAGGAGAAAAAACATAATGGGTGTACTTATGCTAGCCCCTTTTCTTCTTGCTTATTGGCCAAGCGGTTTGTGAATCTTTGCTTCTGTCTGGTTATCACCTGCCTGACAGGCCAAAGTCATTATGACTCCCACCATCTGGATTCAGAGATAGTGAGGAAAGGGCAAGATTGTCTTTATGCAAAGATACTTCTTTTACAGATGACGGGGTGGCATTCAGGAAGCTTATGATATACTGAATCAAGTGGAATGTCTGTGTGAGGTCAACTCGAAGGGGGAAATCATAATCTGTTAGAAGGGCAGCAGAGAGATACACCAAACACATGAATGTTCTGCAGAACCCCAAACTCTTCTGGAGAGTCCTGYCTGACTTCAAACCCTATGGGATGATATGGGATCATATGCACTAAGTGTAAATGAAATATCTATTCAGCTATGTATCCATCCAACAGTTTTTATTTCATGCCCTTCGTTGCAGTAGCATGTGATCACATTTAAAACACAGCAAGGATATGCGTGTCTGGATATAAAAAAAATGCTTTTCCATCCCTCCTTGTATAGTAAGAAGTTTTTAACTCATTTTAGGAAAACTGCTAATTCAACTCTGCAATTCAAAAGCAATACTTTAAGTGCACATGAAACTGTGAGCAGTAAGTTGCTAGAGTTCCTGGAGAGCAGCAGGCTTCTGGAGACTCTACCAAACAGTTTTCCACTATGGTAATTTAATGTCCAAAGGTTCTGGGTTTAAGGGGGAGGGGATCTATTTTGTGCTGCTATGAATAGTAGTAAGAGACTTCGGATGKTTTTAGAGACTGGAACCCAACCAATATTCATAATGAAATTCAAGCTTCACAAGATTTCAGGGAATGCAACCCTGGTATTCTCCATGGTGCATCACATAGATGTGTAAGGCTAGAAGCTGCATCCAAAACTCCCAAAAATTCAGTGAAACACAAGCTGAGTATCTAGGATAGAGCCTACCTTTTGTTGCAATGATAGGTCATGCTAAATGCAAATGTGCCACTCACAAGTTAATCTCTAGAGACAATTTTCCCTGTATTACAGACTGGTAAGCAAAGACAACAGTGGAATAATTAATTACCACTTCTTTTAGAAAAATCATAGAATCATTAAGGTTGGAAAAGACCTCTAAGATCATCGAGTCCAACCATCAACCCAGTACCCATGCCCACTAAACCATGTCCCGAAGCACCTCATCCACACGTTTTTTGAACACCTCCAGGGATGGTGACTCCACCACTTCCCTGGGCAGCCTGTTCCAATGCCTGACTACCCTTTCAGTGAAGAAATTTTTCCTAATATCCAATCTAAACCTCCCCTGGCGCAACCTGAGGCCATTTCCTCTCGTCCTATCACTAGTTACTTGGGAGAAGAGATCAGCACCCGTCTCTCTACAGCCTCCTTTCAGGTAGTTGTAGAGAGCGATAAGGTCTCCCCTCAGCCTCCTCTTCTCCAGGCTAAACAACCCCGGCTCCCTCAGCCGCTCCTCATAAGACCTGTTCTCTAGACCCTTCACCAGCCTCGTCGCCCTTCTCTGGACACGCTCCAGAGATCCAGCATAAACTGGCTACGGACTCATATTCACTTGTTAGTTCCTGGAAGAACAAGTACCTACTCTGGACACTCGTAATTAAACTAGCATTTCCCTATTATTCAGCCATAGCACATCTATTTAGGTCGTCTTAGATTTTCCCTGTTCAGAGGGACAGCAAGAGAAAAAGACACCATTTATACTCCAGAATTACAGATGAGGTCTAAGTGGGAGTTATATTTGCATCTCCTGCACTGATCATCGACATGGGAATTAATTTTACTGTTTGTGAGTGAGAATGCAAGTGCTGTCGTGGTTTTCAAACATTACTACGGCTTTTTTTCTCAGGAAGTTTCACACTCAACTTCTTCTCTATTCTGAAAAATTTCTCTTAACACAGACCTCTGCCAAGATGCCTTACAAACACGCTGCTCTTTAAACAGTTATGGAATCTCAACCTATCTTGAATGCTGCTATGATTTCAAGTATAGCCTGGCAATAAACGAATTACAGCACTATGTCCTGCCAGGTTTTCGGTATGTAAATCTGATATAAACAAATCTCCTGCCTTCATGTTTTTATTTCCTGATTTCCTGCATTGTATCTAATGCATTTAACAATTACTTCATCTGAAATATTTCTGGTGGAATAATGAAAACAAATCCTGGATCCCCTTCCTCCTCTATTTCTGCTGCTTATTAACCCAAGGTGATTTAGGATGTCCTTGAGCCTTAGAGCAATTGAAATTTATTGTGCTTAGGGACATGTGGAAGAGGTTATTTATTCCAAAGAGCCATCCAGCAATGATGATGTCATAGGAGCTAGCAAAATACCGTATCAACTCAGTTAGTTTGCTACCAAATCACTGCCTGCAGTTTCCTATATGTGGTGGCACCTGCTGATATACAGGGTGCCTGAATATAATTGGTATATATATTGCTTAATTTTTAYAAATACTTAAAATTAGCTTTCATCCTCTTATTTTTGGCCTTCTTTAAACTGTTAGTAAACTTCTGCAGTTTAGGCAAAGATCTATCGTAAACAAGTTCCATCTCAATCTAAAGCGGAAATGCAGCTCAATTATGGCCAAGCTGAACTCCCAGGCAGCTCTTTTGACTGCTTCCTTTGCATATACARTAACAAATAACAGATTTGTGAATTTAAAAAGTGATCTATAATGAGGAAATTTTTCTATAGACTCCTATTCAGATGTAGTTGAGTTTGAAGAAATTCTGCTTCAGGTAGCTAGCATTATTGAGGCCTTTTTCAGAGCTGTTTCTAAAATTCATGGCTTCCACCTGAGACTAGCAGTATWCAAACTTTGCTCTTGGTTCTGAGGCAACATATACTGGTAAAAACTATCTAAGGTAACAAGTAATGACAATCACTTTACTATGGTTTGCCTAGTTACAACTTTCTGCTGGAAAGGCTAAACATCCAAACAGTGGAGAGTCTCAGACTTATTTTGTGGAACACAGCATAGAATCATAGAAAACAGGGCAGAAAGGAATCCTAACAGGTCATCTAAGCCGTCTCCTTCCCCAGGATAGCTATACTTGCAGTGTTCCTTGATGGGGGGTCAAGGATTGGGGTGGGGTGGTTTTTACAGGCTGAACTACGGGTTCCCTATACAAT
The DNA here is from genome assembly GCA_030449065.1 of Oceanodroma leucorhoa. Classification (NCBI taxonomy): domain Eukaryota; kingdom Metazoa; phylum Chordata; class Aves; order Procellariiformes; genus Oceanodroma; species Oceanodroma leucorhoa. Next base: position 2,452,320 of record JASVER010000064.1, read on the forward strand.
CTTCAGGAAATATTCAGCACAGCATAAACAAAGCAGTATAATTCCTCTGTCTCTCGTATGGGTATTGAGCAGCTTAAATACTGCTGGTAAAATGCTGCAGGACCTTTGCATTGCTGGATTAAAATGCATATGATTACTGAAGGTGCTTGAAGTATTTTTTCTCATGGTTTGACTCTTTTGGCATCTGATTCAGTGGGACTTAAAAGTTTATAGGAAGATCCTGTCTGACTTTGAGTACTGAATTAGGTCTTTTATAGTACTGAGTTACTTGTAAGTAAGTGGATTGTGACATTCTGAAATATCAAACTTGCATTATTAACTGTAAATGTTGGTGTGCAACAGTCCTCATKGCAAATAGCTCATAACTAGCTTGCTGTGAGTATCCCATCTGCAAATTCACCCAAAGTGGGTTAGTTACAGGACTCAGGTGATGTGAATACTGTACCCTCACTGGTCACCAAACAGCACATTCCAAATATGTTATGAACAACTGTACCATTCAGTGTGTGCTTTCTGCAAATATTCAGATATTAAATTCTCCCTCTGTAGGTACAGTGCTATATAACTTGAACATTCACTGGCCTACAGAGTATCCTGCTATGATTAAGTCCATAATTCTTTCAAAATTCTAGGATATGTTCATAGAAATATTACTCAACATTTAGTTATAATAAGAACAGGAGTGGGGTTCTCCGCTAGTGGAGTGGTCAGAATATTATTGGGACATAATGGGAGCAATAGGTGTGAAATAGTTATTTGCTACCTGGGAGCTAGGGAAGGAAAGAAGATCACAAGTGTAAAGAGTAACCACACCTTCAGTGTAAGGGTGAGTAGGTCACTTTGTGGTGGTGGTGYCTCAATAAGCACAGCCTCCGCTGTGTGGGTGAGGACCCACATACTTTTGACGTCTTTCTCGCATGATGTCCTGAAGCCAGAAGTGGTCCCACTGGTCTTTTTATAATACTATTTTAATTTACACCGATCTTTCCTTTATATCTCTTTCACTAGGATGTTACAGGCAGTCACTGGTATCAGTCACTTGTTCTAAGCAAGCACATTCTTTTAACACGGTCTTTCCCACACTTTCTTTGGAAGCTCTCCTCTTTTTTTTTGCCTCAAAATGCATTGCTTCCTACCAATTGCTCTTCTCCATTCCCTTAACTTMAAGCAAACAAAGAGGATTACGTCCCACATAATAGAATAACATCTCTCGGGAAGAATTTGGCTCTTATATGTTCCTCTCCTACTTCTTTAATTCTTCTCTTTATAGATTTCCCCTATGCCTATTCCTCATCTGTTACTCCTTCTCTCTTGTTCACTTCTTATTCCCTTCATGGATCAGAATCTTTCCTATATCTGCTACAGACTTCTTAAGGCGTCCGTGTATGGTTAAAGGGTCCTATTAACAACAGGGATTGTTTGTATGACCTAATTAGATTTCCACAGAGACAGCCTTAATAGGCCCTTTTGGTTTTTTGGATTGTCCGCAAAGTAATAGTGCAATGGCAGTGTTCATTTTGCTTGGCTGTATCAGGCCATATATCACATCCTTTTCCTTCCAGTCCTTCAAATAAGCTTGTCTCATTCTTATTTTGGTTTCAAATTATAGATTATAAATTTCACTTCTCTCCACTTTTCTCTATAATTTGACCCCCAGCTGTTGAAACTACTTCAAGTGATTCCCCCTGCCCACCGTCCACCCCCACTGCTAACGGTTTCATATGAAAGACAGCCCTAGCTTTAGGAACAAATGACGTCCCTCAGACCAGCTGTGTCTAATAAAAACCCAACCTCCAACTCTCACTTCCCTTCCTCAAAAGGATAAAATTGATTTGAAAGTGCTGACGATAAGATACATGGGAATACAAAATCTCCTTCAGTCAAGAGACCAAAGCTGTGCACTGTGACATCATTATATCCAAAAGAAACGATGCTGTCAGTTCCTCCACTGACCTATAACTAGAAGTTATTACACTTGTCCTATAGAAGGGATATTTGTTCATTTAATTTAGCCTTGTTTAGTCTGGCTAGAGCTATTTTCAYTCCTGAAGTGCCATAACGAACACTAGAAACTATGGGTACCCCTCTAGGCTCCATTAGAATCAATCGATGCTGTGAAAAACACTTGCTAGTGTTGGATGACCACTTGAAACAATTTTATAGTGACACTGCAGAGTACCTAAATGGGGAAAACAAGATGGCATTCCACTAGAAATGACCCTGCAGTGCCTGTTGAACGCACAGACAGGCCTGGTAGGTGGCATGAGCCTATACTACTTACTCTTACACTCTGGATGTCCTGGCAAGTAGACCAGAGGTTGCCTATATGACTGAATGAACGCCTATATGACTGAATGAAAAGGTTGCTATATGACTGAATACAGCTGCATCAGAGAGCAGATGAAGTTTCCAATTACTCCATTGCCTGGGCAACCTAAAAAGAGAGCAGAGATGATCCTTATGGCTGAGAATTCAAAAATCTTCTGTTTCCCTGTYTTTTCCTATCATCAGCTAAAGCAGGGTATTTCTGTAATACTTAGTGCTGCAGGCAAAAACAATAACCTGGATCTTTTTTTTTTTTTTTTCTGTTGCCCACTGGAGATTTATTCTGTTCAGAATCTCCAAACTTCTTTAAAAACCTGCATCCCTCCTCCTCTTCACCCTTTTCTCTATTTTACTTGAATGGTTTTGGATATTTCTCTAGACATGTTTGATTGAGAACATTTTCTGGAACTCTCACACATTATTTTAGTAAGATTTCCAGTATATCTGGGTCTCGGTCCGTTTAGAGATACCACCCTCTGGTTTTTAGTTCCATTTCATCCTTCAGTTCCCAAATGAAACCAGCAGATACAGGACAGCTACAAATGATTTGAGAAAAATAGTCTGGAATCTTTTTGAAAGTTCAGAAGATGTTTCTTGTTTTCGCTATGGAGTGAGGAGATTTAACTGCAAATTTAATGCTTTTSTTACTACTATACAGTGTGAAAATTTTGATGACCAAAAGGAACAAATACRTCAATGCCCTATTCAAATTTTGAATGAAGGCTGCTCTTGCCCATTCCCACATTGTATTAGGGGCTTGATTCTGCAGATATAACCCTTCTCTGTCACAGAAAACTGTTTAATTTCAATTAATTCAGTKGGAGTCAAGGTTACTTATCACCTTCCAGAAAGTTCTGAAGACCTTATAGAAGTGAAGTCTTAACTATACACAGGTGAACAGTCTAGGCAAGACAGCTGGAAAATCACAGGCTTTCTCACAGCTGCTAACACCCATGGTTCATGTAGCAAGTCACAGAAAGCCTGGAGAGAGAATATCAGCTTGTTTTTGTCCTGAAACTGCTGCCTGCAGAATATTTTGTACAATGTAATTACAAATGACTGTAATAATAGGGCCTCTGCGAGTTCATTGGAAAACAGTTTCACTATCTAACAGATCTCATCATTCAGAAATGTTTCTGGTGCTCAGCTAAAATGTAGTAATACCCTCTCGTTAATCAGAACTGCAGTCTTGCTTTAGTTTGTTGTGTCATTCTACATGACTCTGACTCTTCTTTGGGGGATATAAATCTGCAGCAACATAGAATAACATACCCTGTGGTGAGGAAAGCAGTACTGTACATACTAAAAGAAATAAGGTAYGGGGACTGGGAAGTATGCTGTAAAAGATAAGTACTATTATTTGTAGTAAGCATTGAAAACCTGCAGAAATATGTAACTTCTGTAGATAACTGGATAACTGCAAAAACAGGTACGTTGACAAAACAGTTCACTGTCTTCTGTTCTAGTGCCCACTACATCTCCTTCCCCCTTATCGCCTCAGAAAGCCCTCTCCTTTCTATTGCATGAAGGTTGAAATCAACCTCCTGGATCTGTTAGGGAATTCCCTCCAACCCAAAGAGGACCACTCACAACTGAAGAGTTTTCAGAAATCAGCCTCTCTGCTTTGTGGTAGCACGCTACAAATTTGATTTAGCAAAGTACAATGATTCGATGATACAGAAAACGAATGTGTGAAGTTGTTCTTTGCAACAGATCCTTCCACAGATGAAGTCCTAGAGTTAATCTCATATAGCTAAGATAGCAAACCAATCACATTTCAACCAATAGGTAGTATTATTCTGCTGCTGCATAGAGGCAGCTTTTTGGGCCCTTATAAGGATTTTTGTTTGATAAAGTTGAGAACAGTTCATAATGTAATTGGCTTATTTCCAAGCTATTTGCAAGTCCTGATACCTCAAACAGCACAGTAGTATGCAACGCATATGTAATCTTCTGGAACTCAAAAACTAGGTATCTCAACTGTTTCCAAAGGCAGCTRCTTTGCATTTCTGTCTCCCTTGAAAACTTTGCACAGAAATCTCTTCTTAATCATCCTCTCTGTTMTACATCAAGTCATCCAGACCAGTGGTTGGAACCCTAAAGTTAATACCAACTTGCTTTCAAACCGTTCATCAGTACCACACAGGAATTTCAYGTTTCAAACATCAGACAAAAAAAAATGTTCTACCCCACAATATTCTAAATAAATCCCTTGGTTCAGGCACTGCATAGCACCTTTATCTCTTCCTAGGAGTTTCATCCTGACTGCTTACATATCAGTGATGGCTACCATGCCAGCGATTAGCACATTGTAGCATAATGTTAAACACATTAAAGATTCTTGGAATTTCTCAAGAGAGAATCTCTAAACCTTTTGATGATCATACACTGCAACACCCAGTAGTACAGTATCACTAATCAATGGACAATGAGTTGACTAAATACAGAGTCTAGTGCGAGACTCATGAGAATAAATTTCAGGACAATGAGAAACCCGGGGAGAATTTTTTAATTTTCAGGAAATTGCCTCAATTACCTATTGTATTTTTGCTTTATTTCAACAAACATGACAGTATATAGTAAATGTTGATTTTAGTCCTACGACAGTATGTTATGAGGAATCACCTTGATTCTTTTTTTTTTCTCCTCAGTTCCTGTCTTTATTGTTGTCTGAATGCTTAAGTCTTGCTCTCGCCAGTGCAGATCAGGAGGAACTCCACTCAAGCCTACACAACAGGAAGAGAAACCAGGCCCTTTTCCTGTCTGCTTCATGGTGACAAAATTATTTGGATCACTTAATAAGCCAGGAGTGAGCTTAACAGAATGCCATGAAGCTGGGTTTGCTTTTTTGGAATTATTTGTYCCTGTTCATCCCCAGGGGACACTGATGGAGCTGTCACTAAAGTTAATGCACTGCTGCTGGCTTCAAGATCTGTCTTTRGCAGCCTACAACAGTCAGCTAAGTTGGCCTACTGATAAGGCATGGTATCAAGAGCCATTATCATCTCCTAGCTGAGGATGATCCAGTGTTCTCCTTTTACAGGATCCCCATGCCATCAATCAGCAGAAACCCMCAGATCACACACGGGATTTTCCCTGTGTCACACAAAAGCCTCTACATGACTCCCCCCACGTCAGCTTGGCACCTCCTCCCCTCCCAGTGTGGTGGACTGTATGGAGCCAGGCACGATGCTACACGGGAGCATTTTCTCCTCATTCTGACAGGACAACCCTCACCAGGTGCAAACCTCCCACCTGCCTGGGGTATCCCTGGCACTGAAATGGGCACTGAGGAGCTCCTTGCAGCACAGGGATGACAAGTTACCTGCTGAAGTAGCAGCAAGCCTGCCTTKAACTCCTTGGGTTTGTTCCTCTCAGCGGGGGATGGGTGAGCTGTCTCTCCCCTGCCGGGWTCGAGCCCTCTGCCGCTGCAAGCCACTTAGGAGCCAGCCCAGCGGCGGGGAGGGGTGGTAGGAAACTGAGGAGTTAAGCGGCCCTGAGGCGCGGAGGCGTACGGAGGCGGTGAGGAGGCCCTGAGGCGCGGAGGGGCGCACCTGAGGAGCGGAGGGGCGCGCACGAGGGCGGGACGCTGAAGTTTACGAAGCCCTGAGGCGCGGAGGGGTACGGAGGCACCGAGTAGCGGTGATGTGGCCCTGAGGCGCGGAGGGGCGCTCACGAGGGCGGGACGCTGAAGTTTACGAAGCCCTGAGGCGCGGAGGGGTACGGAGGCACCGAGTAGCGGTGATGTGGCCCTGAGGCGCGGAGGGGCGCTCACGAGGGCGGGACGSYGAAGTTTACGAAGCCCTGAGGCGCGGAGGGGTACGGAGGCACCGAGTAGCGGTGAGGCCGCTGTGAGGCGCGGTAGGCTACGCTGAGGTACGCCGTAGGGCGTGCTGAGTAGCGCTGAGGTAGCGGAGGGGGAGAGCGCGGGAGCGCTGTGGAAGCCTTCGCGGGCTGAGGCTCTTGGTGAGGAGYGGCATTCGGCGAGTAAGGGCTGGAGGACGAATTAGTTCAAAGCAAATGTGGTTTTGGTGTGTTTGTGGTTTGTGAAGTGCGTTACAAATGACCTGAAGTCATTTCAGATTGTGCCATTTCAGAATCAAAAAGCAATTTAATGTTAATTTCAATGAAAAGCCTGAAGATTTGGGTTTTTTCCAAACTCTGTATTTCCAACGTTATGTTTATTTTTGCTTATAAAGGTGGACAGCTTTCATCAAAACRCTATTTTTCTTTGAAATGTATTCAGCAGATCCATACCTTTCAGGTCACGTGTTTTGCTCCCTGATTCCCCCGTGACCCTTCTGCATCCTGGGACAAAATTACTTTGAGGCTAGAACCTTTGGCGGCACATAYCCACTTCACTCAGTGGAGTGGGACTGGCTTGTTCATGAAACCTGTGAATATGCACAATCATAAATATGTTCTTAGTACAGTTGTTTAGTAATAATTCTCGTTATTTGTCGGGTTGTACAGTGATAGAGCAAGGCTCCAAGGGACTCGATGTGGGTGAGACCTGGGCTAAAAATGAATATTTTACATATTGAAACATTAAACAGTGGGAGCCGGATGAGAGAAGCAGAGTACTGATGAGAAGATGGAGGGGTTGGACAAGCCAGGTGTGGCTGAACAAATAAGAGAAGCCTGACACTCATRTCACATAACCTTTTTGAATCCTAGTTGAAGTAACATCATCCCTTATATCTAAATTACCTACCGTTTCAACTGTAAATGAAGTTTTGGTGGGTATTTATGCATTGACTACAAAGGATTTGCTGCTATAAATAACCTAATAGAATTGTAACACTGAATCTTCTGAGCCACAGCTTCTATTTTGAAAGAAACATTTGTCAGCACAGTTTATAAGGATTTCCTCCTTCCCAAGATAAACTATGTAAGGAAATTGACTGTTGGTTGTTTGTTCTGGGGTTTTTTACTCACCTTAAATGCATCCATATTAGGGTTACTGGGGTAACTGTCTCTACAGCTAGCCAATACCAATATTCTCATGCAACTTTTAAGTATAGGCAAGGTCTTARTTTTCCATCCTAAACTATCATTGTGTTCCTGTGCTAGCTGTGAAATTAGTCAAAACACATTGTTTTGGAAAGCTGTGTGAACCTTCTTTTGGTGGAAATGGGAATTTTTGACTGAATTGTATGACAATGCACATACCAATTGCAAACTGTAATGTGAAAATATTAAAAAAAAAAAAAAAAAGAGGAAAAACCGTCGGAAGCTGAAAATGCAGAGTTTCTTGTGGTTTCCCAAACAAATCTGGTTTCATTGTCAGGTGTTTTTCAGTTAAGAGAGTTGTTAAAAAAGAAAACAAAACTTCTACATGGAAATTGTTATAGTTCTCTCTTGTGCTTTAACATTTGGTAAATATTTCTCCAAGTTGTTTGAATTTAGCCTATCCAGATATGTCAACTGAAATTCGTTTAGATTCTGACTCAGACATGGTTCCAAGCTGTGTGAGYTGCTTTAAAGAAAGGATTAAAAAGAGTGTAAGTAAGCCCAAACATTTGCCATTCTATAACTAATATTCCTACTTTATTCCTATTCTTAAGGTGGGAAACGTCAGGGAAATAAGTACTTTAGTAATGTACATGCTATGAAGAGCGCTAAGAACAGCCCTTGTTTAGATCATGGTTGCCCCCACTGGGAACTGTTCCAACCAAAATGATAACACAAACGGTTGACAAGGCTTGAAGGGCATTTACAAATGAAGGGCCTCTTGCCTATCAATAGGGAAGTGCTTGGCGGTTTTAGTTTAGTCTGGAAGCCTGGTCTTGGTCTATAGCTGAGCATGACGATTGCATTCTGGTGATCTTTGGTGGAAGAGCTTGATGTTGACATAGGCTAGTGCCACATGGTTCTTGCTGTGAACCATGTGGCTGTCAACTCATTCAGAGGCAGAGCTTTAGCACTGTCTTACACCATATCTCCTGCCATGAGTGCCTTGGAGTAGAATAGGTCCTGTGTGCTCCCTCGCAGGCACTGCTGCTATGCTGAGGCAACCACAGTGCCCTACAGAGACTCACATGTTCTACTGATTATCCAGCACACTTAAACTTTGAGTTATAAGGGTGACCCCAGCCAGTTGGCTGAAAAAATATATTTGACATCATTGAAAATGTATGCTGCTGCTGAAGCATGGATTTTAATTTGAGGAAAATGTCGGCCATAATCTAGCATACATTAAAAAATATATCTTTTTATTTCCATATGGGTCACGTTAAGGAAAATATTAAAAAAAAAAAAAAAGCCAACCCTATTATATGAAGTCTCATTAAAGCAGCCTGGAAAAGTTTAGCCAATTTACAGGCTATACATCTTAATCTCCCCAAATTACAGGAACGGTAGAAAAACGGGTGGTTGAGAGGGAAAGCGGGACCAGCAGAACCTGGCTGGGGGCCAAGCAATGGATCAAGTAGCCCTTGCTTTCACTTGACTGCTACCCCTTGATATTTAAAGAAAAGAAAGGATTTTCAAAGAAAGGCCTGGAAATGGCAAAGCATGGAAGGTACTTCCTTCTCCAGATGAAAACTAAGACCAAAGCTTGGGTATTTTAACATGGTGCCTTGCCCCAGTGCTCTAGTGTCTAGAGAGAGAGATTTCTGAGAATTCCTTAGAGAAAATAAAGTATCTGCAATTCTGTTCTTTCTGTTCTAGGGTAAAATGGGGGCAAGAGGGGCAGCGTGGCACACGATGGGAATGGGACCCACGCATTGGTAATAAACCAGAGAATATCTTTCTTGCAGCTCAAGGAGAGAAGGTAATAACTGCACATCTTTCTGTTTGTGTGACTGTTTGGCTACATATTCATGAAACTTTTTTTTTTTCTTCTATAGTTGTTAGCAGGCAGGTGTTTTAAGTACTGACTGTATTATCTTGGACAGTGTCTGCAGGGAAGCCAGGGGTGGAATGGGTATTGAGATGCTAAAGAATGCAGAGGCAAAATAGCCAGAGGCAAAAAGAAGGAAGCAGTCAGATATGAAATAGCAGGGAGGTAGTTGTCATGACTAAATTCAGTGCTGTATGTGTGAAAAACTACCTGGTTACTGCTTTTGCTGCTGTTGCACTATGTTGCAGGGCTCTACTCCAATGGCAAAAGAGGTGGTGTGAAGGGAGCATGGAGAAGTTGGGGAAAACCATTGTTGCCTCTTGCATTGGTCTAACAGACCAGACACTGCAGAAAGCATTAAAAGGAGGTGAAGTGTCCTGACGTGAATTAGCAGATGTGTTAAGAGCCAGCAAGGGGAACAAACCTGATTAGCAGAAAGACAAGGAGAGAAGCTACAAGATCTTGAGTGTTAGCAAATCAGCCTGCTCTTAGCTAAAGCCAAGGCTGGCTTAATGCATGCATCTCTGAAGAGAGTAGGGTAGAGTAGGAATATGATTGCTAGAAAGCTATTAGGTTGGTCTAAGAGAAACATTTTGATTCTGTAGTATTTTCAGTGAATAAGAACTTGCAACTGCAGCTCGGACCAAAAATGTATGGCAGAAATCAATGGTGTTTTCCCTTTGTAGGTCTGATTACAGTTGACCAACCTCATCGCCTGTTTCTGTCGTACCTAGAAAGCACACTCATGGCAAGCTGTCTGGCTACCTAGGTAGATGGAGATGCTCACTGTTTACCTCTGWGCCCTTTCAAGATGAATGTGTCTATGCCGATATTAACCTGCTGTGCATTTATGTATTTGTTAGGCAAGTTACAGATGACTGACAAAGCAGTTCTGTACTGTTCTGGGAAGACTTTGTCTTACTGAACCGTCTATTTTATGCTTTTAGATCAGGGTATCTACTGCAGGGGAGGTTGCTGGAGATAAGTATTTTTCTGTGCTCTGGTAGGCAGTCTTTCACTATGGTATTCCATGAGCTGGATCTTGAAATCTTAATGCCTTCCTATTCCTTAAGCCCTCTGGCCAGGGATTGCCCCATTATCAATGTAACATCCAAAGGGAGGGGTTACACTTTTTGTGTGGCCAGCTCTGGCTTGTTTGAGGAGTTTCCTGCTGACTTGTTTGCTCGAGGAAACTTACAGCTTGGCAAATGGGTTGCGCAGCCTGCTTTCTTGTGTATTTGAGAGTGTTTTTTGCATGTGTGTATGTCTGTCTGCCATGCCCTACCTATTTCTTCTTTTGCATAGTACTTTGAAACATTGCCCGTAGGGGCTAAGGCATTTTGTGTGCCTTCGATGTGAAATGGATCTTACAGTATGTGTATGTGGTAATGTTAATATGGGCGTGTCTTGGAGGCAAGTTTATTAGTACAACTAGAGATAATGGCCTTGGCAATATCTTGAAGCATCCTGCTCCATTAAATTATAGACTCTCTGGAGACAAAGAGATTAGGGAGAGCAAGGAAGATTATTTCACAAAATAAAATATCATTGTAATTTGCTAGTCTTAAAAACTTTGCAGAATTTGGTGGGAAAAATTAGAGGCCTTAAATATGCTGAAGTTCCTACAGCTAGACTTGATGAATGACTAGCTCCATCTTACCAGTTTGTGTCCAAGAATGCACAAAGCMATACATGTTTGTACAGTCATATTATTAAAAATATTTGTAAGTGATCAGTGGCACATTTGGAAAAAAAAACTATTCTTGGCTTTGTAGAGGTCTGCTAGGATAAGTAATAGCGCATATTTTCTCCTGATTAATTTAATTTTTTCCATCCGTGTTTTTGTTCATGGCTTGTCTGCAGACAGACCATAGAACATCCCAACTATTCAACATCTGTGAATTCCTTTTATCATCTTAAATGCAAATACTTCAGACAGGGGCCATGACTTCTTATATGTTCTTACGATGCTTAATACAGTGACATCTCAGTCTGCACTGAATTTGGTTGTCTAGGCAATGCTTTTCCTGCGTATAGTAATTTTCAGGAGAGATTTTGGGGCCACTTTACCTGTTCCTTGTGTAATCCATCTTTTGACACTTTCTTTTGTTGAAGTAAATATCTAAGATTTTCCTAGCATTTCCACTGGATTTTCATGATTTTTCTCCAGTTCCTCCAGCTGTTCATATTCACATTATAAAACTCTGCTTTGGGCTTAGTGACTTTAGTTTGAACCTAGCTCCTAACACTGCCTCTCAGGTAGGCTTACAGACATCATAGATCCCTACTGATTTAATTTGCTTTTAATAGTTAATTTTACTTCCCATTACCATTCCTCCAAATGTGTCTGAATATCTGGCATATGTATATGTCTGGTCAAGGTCTTCTGACAGAAGGAAAAAATGTACTTGTTTGTTTATTAATATCTGCACTGAAAAGCTAATACTTCTGTGATGTATTTCTCTGAGCCACCAGGAAGAGGTGTGACACTATTTATCTTTCATGTGTTTTCTTCCATTTTAACTTTCTTCTGTTGGTTTTTTGTTTGGGTTTGTGTTTTTTTTCTTAAAAGCATTCTTAGACAGCCTGCAGTTGAGTGCGTAGATGGTTGAGAGAGATGCTAGGGAATAGAAAGTCTCTGAAATCCCCTGCTGAAACACTTCAAGTCCATTCTCAGATATGGAGGTTCTGGGATGCAGCCTTCCTTCAGTGGGATTTGGCTGAGATAGTCACCAATCCAGAGCTTCCACTATCCAGATTTGAAATCTCAGTGAATGAGCTGGCAGATATTGTTGTCAATTTCAGAATAAATCTGCATATAGGCTTCACTGTACTATCTCTGGTGTTTTATGTCACTGTTAGATCTTATACCTTTTGGTAATTATGACTTACATCACTAACATTTATGCTGTCTAATATTTGAGTAATTGTGCACTASAGCTTGCTGACTCATGGTGTCTGTCTCCAGTTGTAGGTGGGAGGTTCAGGCAGTACTTCCCCTGTCTGTGCTGTCCCCTGGATTTCAGGGAAAGTTGCTTTCCCAAGCATGAAAGATTCCCTAGAATGTGCATGCCAGGATTTTAAAAATAAGCCGCAAGGAGTGAAATGCTGATCGTCTACTGAAAATCAATGTGAGCTGGACAGTCATATTGATTTTTGAAAAGTTCCAGTCAGAGGTCAGATTAAGGAAGAATCGGGACAATGCTATCTGCACAGCATTCGGACTTCTCAGCCAAACTGAGAAAATAGAATGGGGACTTGAGTAGTATCGCTTGTGACTTTTGTTRGCCCTTTGAGCCTACTTCTAGAATCTGCATATAGCTGTTAAAAAAACCAACATTTAGGGATTCCTCCCCCCCCCCCCTTTTTTTCTTAAATGCTTTCATTGAAACAAACTCCATTCAAGGAATGTGGAAGAGCAGTATCTCAAGTTTATATCAAGTTTATAGTTATTTTATGAAATTCTTTACCCTCTGTAGATTAGCTTTGACTCTGAAGTACAGCCACAGGAGGAGGAAAGTGATGGAAGAAGAACGAAGCACAGACACACTAGATGGTATTACATTGGGTGTTGTATATCAGCAGGTTTGAAGGAATGGATTGAAGCTTGGGACTTTGGAAGCATGGTATCTGATCCTGCGTGGCCACCGGCTCCGTATATGGCATGGGACAAATCCCTTTACTTTCTACTTTCTGTTTTTCAAGYACTGGAGTAGACATACTTTCCAAAGCAGTATCTGATGATTCAAAGAAAATAATAGATAACTCTTAAATACTAGTTAGATTCTTGTTACTTCAAACTCCCCGTGTTCCTTTTTGAAAGACATGGGGCCTTTAGAGCTCTTTGGCTGTATTGTGAAGCTTTTTTGGTGTATATGAATCTTTGAAGAACAGCTAATATTGTTAATCTTCTGCTAGTGTTCTTTGTTTACACCATAAGCGTGTAATGGTACACCCGTCTTGGAGCAGCATGGGATTGTAAGAATGCAGAGACTAGCTACACCAAGGCATTGTAGTTCTCTATTTGTACTTCATTACAAAATGGAATAATGGTTCCATTAATAAATGGAAACATTTACTACAGAACATTGGTCCTTACCAATACAGTGCTCTCATTTTATCTTATTTGGAGCTCCTGAAATCTTCTGTCATACTGATACTAAGTGTACTCTTCTTCCTATATTAAACATCATAGCAAGACATTCTAGACTACACCTATATTTGTGATTGCGTTGCTTGAGTATTTGGGAAACAAGGACTGTAAAAGCTGGTGTGTTTATATATGTGTATGTGCATACTGGAAAAGGAGAAGTTTTGAAGTCTTAGAATTCTTTCTTGTATATGTTACATTAGCTACTAACTAGGGATAAATTTACCGTACTCTGCATGAAACTCCAAACACTGTTTAATGGGAATCTTGACTGTTCCCTGAGACTGAAAGTTGAAAGGGGAAGAATGCTTGCTTAACCTACTATTTGAATGCTGAACCCATTTCTTGGGGCAGCATTTCCCTAAAGAGGAAGGCTGACAAATTTTGCTGATTGACCACAGCTAGAAGAACCGGCATGCTCTCCTGAGGCAACTCTCCCTCTCATGTGGGAAGGAAGTTCATCAGTTCCCTAAGATGGGCCTGTGTCTTTTACAGTACAAATATAAATAATACCRCAACATGGCTGTGCTTACATTGATGTTGTTTTCCTCTACAATGGAGACGAATATATGTCATTCGGGCACAGCCCAATAACATACTCAGGCAGGAAGAAAGCAGGTAAGCATTTGTCTGTCCTTTTATCTTTACCTCTATCGTAGAGGTACCACAGGCAAATAGAGAGTGTTTAAGGCTGGTATCTCAGTAAAATCTGATCTAATTTCTGCTCTGCTGCTGATCCACATGTCTTTGTGCTGCTGATCCACATGTGTTTGTATGGTTCGCAGTCCTCATGATTCTAGCTTTGATGCTATGTAGAGCACTGTGATTGTTGATCAAGTAGCACATGTGTAGGGTGCCAGAGYGCTTGGTCATCTTCTCTGTTTCTGTCTGACAAGAGTGAATCACAGTCCCTGGGCGCTTTCTCCACACACCGATAATACTTGAAAAATGAAAAAGAAAATCTTAAATGAGCCTGACCTTGAGAGGCTTAGTAGATAATCTGTATTTTCATTTGTGATTGCACCTCRTGACTTTTATTTGGCATCAGTACTACCACTTGGGGACACATGTGTGTAAATGAGAGATCTGCATTTGGCTTTTTTTGTCCATTATGCTCTTTACTGGCCTGCTTGTCTATCTAACTGCTGCCCAGCTATTCTTTCTAGCCAAGAGAGGGATGGAAGATGGAAGAAAATCCAATTCTGAAAAATGCTGTATAGTCTGCTCTAAGGAAGCCCCTTTGGTGCCAAAAATATGATGTGGTGGTTTCAAGAACAAAGAATTTCCGTATCACACTTTCAATTGTCTGGTTTTGAAGAACTTAACTTGTCTCTTTTAGCCATGATCATTATTTCTTAAAAATTATTAMTAGGGTAAAAATTAAATTCAGAATTCTAAGTATCTTTCAGTGGACTTCTATATGCCTTAAACACTTGGGCACTTTTGAAAATTTGACCCTGTCAGTACATCCTACGTCCTTCTCTGAACCTCTGTCTTGCTTCTCTAGAATGTAAAGCACTCTAGGGGCTGAAGGTACCGCTATATATATGTTTGCACAGCGTCCAGCAATACCAGATTCTCATCTTCAGAGCTCTTGAATGCTTCTGTCATGTTGCTATACAGTACTTTTTTGAACTGAACATTTACCAGATCTCTGAGATACACTGCTTAGGCACCAAGTTTGTGCAGAGGAAACATGTTCTTGGATACTGTTCACCTCTGAAGAAGTTGTATAAGCCTTCCACTGTACCTAAATTGGCAGGGGGACCAGCATTAAACGGAGACAAAAGCAACTCTATCTGTCATGTGGAACAATGGAATAACCTTAGCTAGTGCTCTAAGAAAGCAGGTAGAGAATGTCTTTGTGCTGTGCTGGTGCTGGGAAGTTAGCGGAAGGAGTCAGGCATAGAGCTCCTGAGAGCTTCTGGAAAGCAAGAGGAGTGAGTTTGCTTTCTTCCTTCTTTTTCTTTTTCGTCAAAGTTTAAGTTGATTCTCTCTTGTACTCTATTGCCCCCCTTCCCCCTCTGCTCCCTAAGCCTGCTTTTGATTTGGTTTTATTGGCTAGTGAAAGGAATCATTTACTAGTCAAGGGCCAAGCAGTGACAAAGGAATGCAGGTAAATTAGTTTCAGTTCCTATTTCTCCCGTCTTCCTCCTTTGGAATTTGAGCTTTAGAAAATAAAGTCTTTTTACCCATACTGTGTACCCCCCCCCCCCAAGCCTTTTTCTAAAAGGATTTCCCCCCCTTTTAAACCTCTCTTTCAAGAATTTCGTTTTTGTAACTAAGAAAACCCCCATTAAAGTACCTAAAATGTCAAGGTGTACAACACATTCAGTGAAATCCAACTGAAATGCATTTAAAAAAAAAAAAAAAACTTTCCACATGCATCTTAAAAATGCAGAAATAAACTGCGAGTGCCATAAAGCTTGTTTTAATGAATAACTGTGTACACACTGGGAAGTTTTACATGCACATATATCATGCTTAAAATGCTAAAATATAGTTAAAGTTTAAACATTTTGCTGAAGAAAATATGCAAAAGAACTTGCAGAGAATCAACGTGGAGAAAACCTGTATGTTCAGTCTTTCATCACGCAGTATTACTGAAGTATTAAGCACTAAACTAATAGTAGTAGCATTCAAACTGTCCATTTTTTTTTCTTTTTTGCTTTTTTCCCTTTGTAGCTTGCTTTTTTTTGGACAAAATGCTTCAAATGTACCTGCGTGTTTCACCAACTGTACTCTTATGCAAAAATCTTTAGAGAATTGAGGCCTCCTTTTTTGCATTGCATTGGTGCCCTTGGTAAATAATGTAATCCAAAATGCTGTGTGATGTTAAATAGTACAAAGCATTGTGTAGCACTAATGACAGAAAACAGTTTGTTTCTCTTTGGTAGCTATTCCTGTTAGTTATTTCCACATTCTTAACATAGAAATAAAACCATGATTTGTTGTGGTTTTTTTACGCACCAAGAAGTTGCTTATTCAATCTTTTAGTTGTCTTCATAATTAGACACATTTTGTGTTTATGCATGCACAACACAAACTTGAAATACAAAAGAACTCAGTAATGCCTACACAACAATAAGGTTTTGGACACCAGCTGGAAGAAGCCAGGAAATGTAAATTGAGGCTGATATTCCCTACTTGCCTCACACTATTGTAAGTATGTTTTGTGGGGAAAAAGCACAATGATGAGAGAGGTAAGAACACGGCGTCAGTCCTAACACTGCATTTCCTGTCTTTTGTTGGTTTGTGTCACAATCTTAAAAAATTGTCTTTAATTTCCTCAGAAAGGGGGCAAATATATTTTCCAGAATGTTGTAATACATACAAACATAATTTATCTGTGCAGCCAGAACATCAGCTATTGGGAAAGTAGAATCTGAATTTGAGAAGAATTTCTTAGAAAACTCTCTTCCTGTATTTTCCAGCCGTGTTTAAGTAAAGCTACTTCAGTTTGTAATTTCCAACTGGTATTTAAATGACTGTTGGAGACCAAAGAATTCCTCCTCCCAGTGGAGCAGTATCTTTCATTCAAACACATGCTAAAGGTATTTTTTACAAATGATTTCTAGGGTTCAGTGTTTTAGTCTGCTTCTACTCGATTTAGAGCCACTGAGTCAGTTTCTTGTCTCATGGCAGATTTAGGAAGTACAGAACTTTCAAGCAAGTTGTGCAGTCAGACGGTATGAATGAGTGAATCTGATCAGAATAAGATCTGTTGTCTCCTTACCYGAACAATGATTAGGTTAGATCCAGATGCCATTGTAGTCAATTGGAAGATGTGTGTGAGAAATGGAGGTCTTAGTTGTGTAAGAACTGAAGGACAGGACGCTTGTTCCTTGCTTGGTGTGAAAGGAAAATGTAGATCGTACTCTCACGACGATTAACGTGTGTGTATATGCATGCCTACGTGACTGACGAGTTGTAGTGGCTTTTATTTGACATAGTTGTTTTTTTCTACTTCATGATTTTGTCAACAGAATTTGAAATACTTTCACATGTGCATGTCCTTCTACATTTTTAACTTTTCAGATAGCTTACAAGGCAGACATCTCCATTGATTATATATTAAACCTTGTTTAAAGTTCTACAGATTCTTTAAAAAGCATTACTGTAAGCTCAAATTGATGTTTTGCACTGAGCTGTCCTATATAGCAGGATAGTGCCAAGGACGTATGGTATTTGTACAGGTTCCCATTCTGCGACGTTGTTACTATGCAGATGAGTTTAGTACACAAGCATTTTGAAATACCAAACTTAAAAAGATTAAATTTCTTTAATGCACTTTTAAATTTTCTTTAAGTATACACGGCATAGGAAAAAATTATCAGAAATCTCAAAATCATATGAAATATCCAAATGACTTAAGAATTCTCAAGCCTAGTATTCTCTTTACCATTCAAAAGAAATGTACGTGTGCTAGTAATCTAAAACTTAAACGGTCGTATTTCCTGCTGCGGTGAACTTTTATCTAGTTTCACCTGAAAGAATGGTTTTGGAAGGAAGAGTTTACACAATATTAAGAAAAATAGTGAAGGCAATAACAGTGAAATTGTATAACAACAAAAATTGGGGGATATATTGGTGCAAATTTGTGATTAATTATACATCTTAAAATGTTAAAATATTACAATGAAGTCTTTCTGCCTCTATAGCAATTTTTATCAGATAAACAAAAGACTTGGGATCAACAGATTTTCATGTCTCAAAAATATCATGGTGAGTTTTCTGKTTTGCACCCCCCAAGATATTTTGCATAGTGAATTATGTCTTAATGAAGCAATAAACTGGATCCTTATAGTCTACCACACTTTAGATACTTTTATTATGCAAAGAAGTAACTATATTTCACGACTTTGAAACCAAACTGAAACGGGCAGTCTTGTAATAAAGATAGATCAGTAGTATATGACTACCAGTTTTTTACTCAGTACATTTTTAAAAAATTATTATATACAAGTGTGACAGACTTTTCTTTACATGGTGAACACTTGCCCTGCTTGAGTATGATACTATTAAATGTAAGAGTTTAAAAAAATTATGGGAAGCCTATAATAATGATGGTTAAACTATCAGAAAAAAGCCCAGTTTGTTCATGAAGACTTTAAATAATTCTAAGCAGTTCTCTGTGCATGCTCACACCTTAGCAGTCTAGACCTGTAGAATATTAAAATCTTTTGGAAGTAGCCAACGTCAGACCCCAACTAAAGTGGGTTTAAGGGGAAAAAGTGGAAGAGTGTTTTTTTAACTATTTGAAATAACTGGGGAGTTAGTGTTGCACTCTTCCCAGCGAAGGTCCGGAGGGTGTTCGAACATCTCCCGTTCCTTCTGCCTGGAGAGCTGTGAGCAAGCGGGGTGTGCCGTCCCACCGCCAGGGGGCACTGTGACACCACAAACTCCCGCCAACCTGCGGCTGGTTTAAGTACTCCTTTAAACAACAGCAAAAAAACCGAACTTTGAAATCCGTTTTGTCTTCAGATGTTCCAAACCAGTATTCCAGCAAAGGAAATGAAAAAGGGAAACTAAACGAGCTTCCCCCCTCCCTCTGGTTTCTATTTGTAATACTTTATTTCTACAACAAGCACAAACCACTAGAAAGGCAGAAAACAAAATATGAATTTTTCCTTCTTCTTTTTGCTGTAAACCTCTGTAAAAACAATAAAAAATTCTGGACTATATTAGATGGCCTGTTTCTTGTTTCTTCTTATTTCTCTTTTTTTTTTTTTTTTTTTTTAATTTTCTTTTTCTTTCTGTTATGTTCCCTGAGCTGTTTGTATTTTAATTTTGGAGGAGGAGGAAAAGAGGAAATAATGTTTTGTAGAAATACACAGTAATTACCAGTTGGACTAAACTAGAGGCAGCAATTGATGGCATACAATGGTTATGTTTTATGTCAGAATACTTCCAAACAGGGCAGAAAGTTGTGCTGGATTTAGTAGTAAGAAGCTGCATATATCGGAAATGATAGATTTCTGAAGAAGAAAAGTGTGTGTAATGTTCTAAAGACAAATGAAATTCCATATATGATGAAGATTCAATTTTAAGTCTCCATCAAACATTATCTTAGATTCTCAAAACAAATAATAAATGAAATAAAAGAACTATCGTTGATGGATACATTTAATTAGGGTTTATTTACCGTGGGCTATATAAACACTTTTGTTTCTGTAAGGGGAAGGATTTGTATCTGCAAGTTCTGCCTTGAACATTTCAAGTTAAAAACAAATGTTTTAAGAAAAGAAACTAACATAAAACAGCCCAGTGTTGGCTTTTGTGTCTTTGTAAATGTCTGTGGCGGTTTCTCCTTGTCTGAGGGAAAGAGCCATTCATTAAATTAAAAGTGAACCAGTTAAACTGGACCTTTCATTGAAGAAAGTCTCCCAGTGATCCGTGCTTTATTTGGTGGATTGTCTTACAACACAAATAAACCAAGGGGTTTTTTTTATCTTGGGATCTAAAAATACTAGAAAGAAAGGAAATCCAAGCAAGGCAGAAAATACTAGGAAATAATTTCGTATTAAACAGACCCTCTGCCTCCATGTATCTCAGATCATGAAAGTACATGAGAGAGAAGGGCTCATATTCCTTTCTCTCTCGGGTTAAAAGCCAGTGACAGAGGAAATCGAATTCAAAGATATCGTCAATGTTTGCAGTGTTCAAAAATAGATAGAAAGAAATATACACTAGAAATCCATCACAACTATTTGCTGGCAGCTAACTACTAAATGCAGATGATCTTGCTGTCTCTAAAAACAATTGAAACAAGATAGGATCCTGTGTGCATAAATATACTTCAAAAATGTGTAGATATTTAAGGCAGGTTCAAAATACTTTTTTTTTTCYTGAACAAAATACTTCAGCATTTATTTAGATATCTGTTTTGGCTGACTTAAAGCAAATTCACACTTCACATTCTCTTTTTCTTTTCAAATATTATGCATAGCTTTACAAATCCTGCTTAGGAACATTGTGTGATAAGAGGCAACAAAACAACTGGTATAGTTTGGAAGAACAATTACTGTAAAAGAAGCAAAACAGTTTGAGAAATATTTTTTTCTTATGTTTTTTCTGCCGCAATTGAAATCTTGGTGGTTTTATTTATATTTTTATTTTTGTGAGACATTTATATGGAGTATTTCCAAGATTAAACTGGTTTTTATCATTGTGTCTTTAATGAAAAATGAGTAATGTACTCTGAGATGCAGGACTGAAATTCAGAATAAAGTGGAGCCTTATACACTGAAATTGCGTGAATGCATAGCTGATTAAATTTTGGAAGGCTGCTAGTGGTTTGACATAATTTTTATTTTTGGACAGTGAAACTCAGATGCTATAAAGGACTCCAAAGATGTCCTGAAAAGTCTCTTGATCATGTTGATCAACACCCAGAAGGCACTAATTCCTTCTGCATGTTGTATACAGGCACATACATTCATGTATGTGTACATTCACAATTTTTATCTTCTGCGAGCACTAAAAATAGCTTTGCCTTTTATCTTTGCTTGTCAGCAGTGTCCATACATAAATATAGCACATCTCATGAAGTCTCTTTTGCGCCCACAATGAGCCTCTAATTAATACTGCATAAAATTCTATAACATTTATTATTAATAAGTATTAATACAACTTGAAAAAAAAATATAGAACCATTCTCAGGATTATGACTTTGACTAGCATATCTAGGATGAAAAAATGTACAGAGACAATAACTGCATTTCTTATTTTCTTGGCATAAAAATCAAACAAAACTAAATTAAATTAAACAAATAGACACCAGGACGTTTTAATAACCATATCACTTTTCTGTGCATGTGATTCTTTTTCGTGATATAGGCATGATTGTACTGATGGTGCAAAAAAAAAAATTGCCAATAAAGCCTACTATTATGAGTAGTGCACCTAAGTTTAAAAAAAAAAAAAAATCTGCATATATTCATATGCCCTTGTAACAGAAAGTATATTCAMGTTTAACCCCTAGTAGTTCCATGGACCTTCCTCTTAGGCAACGCAAAGGGGAGCCAGCCAGGACAGAAGGGGCTATCAGACAAGCGAGTGAGAGGGAGCACGGTGGGCCTAGGCACAGTGGAAGTCTGTCTGTGTGAGAAGCTAATGGCACAGATGGGGAAGAGGGGAAATATCTATTCTCTTTTTCTCATCTTCCCAGAAATCTGCTGGAAGTTTGTGATGTTTAAYACTAGGAGCAATAGTGAGAATTTTCTTATATCAATAGGTCTTCTCAGAATGAAAGGGGTATGGAGCTCTGCAGCTTTCTGTTCACAGCTGTTCAGCCATCGTGGGAGTCATTGCTTCCTGAGGATTCCTCCCTGAGAAGGTACTGTAGCCACTCTCTATAGGATAGGATTATATAAAATACCTTCTACTATTCACTACTAACATGCAGCTACTACTAGGATAAAACATAGTAGTTACTACTGAACTGGGAGAATACGTAATGGTTCAAAGACTTATTTCTCAATCATTTACCTTTTATGGGACATGCAATGCAATTCAATGCTAAMAGTTGCAATGAAGTGGGAAAAGATAATCTCTGCTAATAATCAGTTTATAAAATGCGTTCATACTGATGACTTACCTTGAAAACTCTGGTCTAGTAGAAGTTGGAAGCTAAACTACTACTAACCAGGCCTAATTCAGAAGGATTTGTTTTGTCTTACACCAAAACAAAGTACATTTCTGACTGCCATCCAATGTTAGAGCAGATTTTCTGAAGGCTTCGTTTCTCACCTAGGCAAATAAATAAGCATTCAAAATACTTTCTCCATCCAGGATGCATCGGATGGGTTTAGCTCATTCCAAAAATCTGTCTAGTCACTCTGGAACCTAAATGACAGCTTAGCCGTTCCGAAAATCTGGCTATTTGTGCAAAATGGAGCAGAATGCAAGTAGGTTTACTTTTGACAAAACAGTGCTGTACACAAGGGCCATTTCGTCCTGTGTTGCTGTCCTGGTTTCGGCTCCTTTTATCAAAGTGGTGATCATTTGTAACCTGTGGCTTATAAGTGTGGGCTACTGTATATCTGATTTGTGCAGAAATTTTGTTTATAAATAGAAAGGAACTTTGTGCTTTGCCTGTTTGCCCAGGATTTCCTGACATTCAACAGTCTTGCTGGAATTCTAGTTTTGCTGTGGTTGCTGAATGTTCACAGGTATCAGATATGCAGCTGCTGTGTTGTACTCRCATGTAGGATGTAATATACTGTACGGTTGATCTGAGCAGGCATAGTAAGCCTAACGTTCTCAGCACGCTAGACTGACTGCGCATGCTTGCAGTTGGTTGTGGAGCACATTCAGATTCGTTGCAGAGTCACTCTGCACGTAAGTGCATACTGCTGTCTAGGAGCCCTTTCTATCCAACAGACATTACTGTGAACAGTTTACAGCATTACTAAGAGAAAATTTCCAAATGTTTTGCACACTTGAACTTCAGACAGTTTCCTCATCCTAATTAAAGCTGGTGAGTGGGAGTGCACCAGTCCTCTTCTGGCATATGAGTATTATTTTCTGACTGATACAGATGAGAAGGGTTTGGTGTAGCTTAATAATAGTTGAGCTTTGAAGAAATGTTTGGTTTATACAGTTAAAAAGGAAAAATTGTTTCGGGTTGTAAAGACCTAAAGGGCATAATCTGTACTATCTGATCCATTTGCGTTACAAGCTACTACATTGAAGCACAAAACAGCCACTTGATTTCTCGAGCACCTGAAGAGGAGGAGAGGCAGGGGGCTTGAGGGTGGCGGAGAGGGGAGCAAACAAACCTTGGCCACAGCTTTCACAACAGAAGTTTCATTGTTTTAATTTAGAAAGTCACATGTGTAAAAGTTGCRATTTTTTCCAGCATTTCCATTAGCACATTTAAATCGCAGTTGGTGGAAATCTTGTTACAGGTAAGAATGTACTTTTCATAAGCTCTCAGAGAATGGTGGGGGAAGCAAAATAAGAAACAAAAACCTTTTTCCTGATTTCCCCTTCCCCCCAAAGTCACCTAAAAATGAGGGGATTAACTATTATGAATCAATAGGAGGCACTTTTCAAAGAGGAAGCATTGCCATCCAGATTTGAGGGAAATGAAGCGTTTATTGGAACAAAAATACCCTCTTTGTTCAAATGTTACTTCGTTGAATTGTGTATTCCCTTCTGAAGAGCATGAAAAGCAATTGAAGAAAATGTTTTATTCCACTCCTTTCTTTTACCACTCATGTCTTTTTCTTTATGTCTTCCTATTTTACCTTCTTTTCTGTGTGTCCATCTTTCTCATTAAATTACTAACCAATGCTTTTCTAATTAATGCCAGTTTAATTTAATGTTTAATGAAGCTGTGCCTGTGTGGGGCGTTTGATTTCTTTTTGTGATTCTGGCCTGACCATTGAGATTAGCAGCATCTGTACAAAGCTGTAAAGTCCCTTGGGGCACTGAGCAACAGTTCAAACTCCCTTTTTCTACAAAATGAAAGTGGCTGGCATGTAGGATGGGTAGAAAGTATCCTCTTCATAAAAGTGACTGTAACTGTTTACCGTGCAGCTTTCTGAATCAGCTGATACTTGTTCACTTTCTTCTGAATTATTAAAGATGATGGAGTTAGGTACAACATTGTTGTCATATAGCTGCAAATTGAGCTGGAAAAACTATTTTTAAGAAAAATGATGATATAATGCTGGCAAATTTTGTCTATAAATATTCCATAGGCATTTATATAATTATACCTGTAATTGGAAAATACTAAAAAATATTGCATATGAATGTATTTCAGCTTGCGGGTTGTTAACAAACACTTTTCAGAGACTTTTTCCTTGAGTACTCACAATTTTTTATGCAGTTGGTCATCTAGATCACATGATACTATTTCTGTTCCATTTTAGTTACGTAGCTTACAGTGTAAGAAGAGCMTTATCAGTAAGGCTACATGTACGCTGGCAGAAGAGAGACTCGTACAGTGGTATAGGAGCACAACTCCTCATAACATTTTCCTTACCCACAAACACAGTTTTCTAGTGGAAAATGTGTTTGCGGAGAATGGACCAATGTGGTAGTAATTACTGCTGAAATGACTTTGTGATTGGTTCTTTTCTGGGGATCAGCATGTACTAGTGTTCCCCAAGAAGCACTGCTGGTCCGAGTGGTCTCATGAACTGTTCATCCTGTTTTTCAGGAGCACTAGGAAGCGTAGTCCTCAGTTTAAGGTATCTGTGAGGGACGTRTTCCATGAAATCTTGGGGCACTTGTGTGAATTAGCCTCAAAACAGCAGTGTTCTGCAAAGTCTCCCTGAACAGCATTAAGCAGCAGGCTGCAGTGTGTTTCGTGGAACTTGTAGGAAGGAGTGAAGGAGTGGTGATTGGCAAGACAGGTTTTTAAGTGTCAACACTGAAACTGTTGGCATTACCAGATTTGCTCAGAGTAGTTGAGCTGTGGTGAGTCGATATCTGAAACAATCAGGTGACTTTGTCTGCAAAGCAAATCCAAGCACTCTTATGATAGTCAAAAAGAGCAATGGCACAGGTCTTGGTGTTGTCTCGTAAACATGCACGTACTGGTATGAGTTAGGCATGGGTGTTTGTTGTTTCCAATCCTATTATTTCTTTCTTGTGTATTTGTTTTTCCAGTGGGATTGGAAAGACAGTGTCACTTTCAGATGTGTGATGAACTCTGTCCGTCATAATCTAGCTCTTAATGACTTTATGGCTCCTCCTGCCATGCTAATTACATTTATCCTCTGCTGGCACCATCTGCATCATTTAGATGAAGACAGAACATTATTAAGGAGCATCATCATAGTTTTCTTGAGAGACTGCATTGAAGCAGAAACTATTTAGGACACAGTTTAATTTTGAGGTTTGTTTTTCCTTCAGGAAAAAGATTTGCAACGTGATTATGTCTTTTTACATGGTAACGTGCAGGAGGAGGATGCAGATTAATGTGTTTAAGGGAAACTAAGAAAATGTACATACTTTGAGACACATATATGCTTCTTATATGACTCTCACCCATTGCTTCATACAACCACTATTTACATTTGGAGCTAGTGGTTTCTTAAATGCTCAGAGCCCACAATTGAGCCCAGATTTCCAAAAGTGCTTGGCACCCAGCAGTTCTCACTGAGACATTTTTATGGCCAGATAATCAAAATTGCTCAGCATGGTGGAAGCTAGGGAGTTTTGAAAATCTAGCCACTTATTTTAATGCCCAAATGGAGGCTGGGTTCTTCAGGAAAGCTGGTTCATATATTATAGTTCCAATGACTGTGTATCAATCCTGTAAATATGTTTTTTCTCTTACGGACATACAGTCTATCATATATGTGCCCTTCAAAAACTTTCCCACTCATTCTTCCATATAAATAGTAATTACATTAGTTTCATTGAATTTGGAAAGTTGTTGGTACCATACGAAAGAATCAACGTTCAAATGAAAATCAGATCCAGTAATTGTAGGATTTTCTACAAGCAGTTTTCTTTTCAGGCTTGACTTGGAAATGAAATAAAGACACAAGACACCCGTTTCCAGGTTAGGAAGCAAAGAAAACTAAATTGTAAAGGGTGAGGGTTGCTTAGATGAACTGCTTCTTATAAAGCAGTTTGACAGTTGAAAAGAAAAACATTAAGGTAACTTGTAAAGTGAATAAGCTTTTAGCTGTTACATTTTCAATTTTCCGCTTAGTGTTGCCTATCCTACTGAGCAGAGAGACTTGGTAGTACGTAATGCGCCAATAATAATAGTCAGCATTTGCTTTGTACTATGAAGACATTAACTAACTAGCCTAACACCCCTGCAAGGTAAGGAAATAGTGTGTGATTGCCACCTTGCCGGTGGCAGAGCAAACACACTAGCAGAGGTTAAAGTCAAGAGAGGTTTGCCAAGAGAGTTGCTGGTTGTGTTGTTTCTCTCTTATTTCTTGAACAGTTGCAGAAGCACCTCTTAGTGTCGCAAGAGACATGCTTCCTCTGCACTATTATAAGGACCTGATCCTTATCAACAAATGTGCTGTACCATTTGTGATAATAAAGGATTATTATGAGTATTTCATGATGGTCAGGGTATTTCACATCTGCCTGCAGAAGGTTTCTTTTACTCAGGTAACTGTTAGACTTGAATGGCAATTCCTGTACTTCCTAGAATTTCAAATAAGTGCAATTAATAGCAGTCTCTATGCCTCATAAAGTCATTTGGAAGTAAGCATAGGGAAGGTCAAAACGTCTCATATGCTGGAGAAGGGGTATGTGGATGCAGAGTCAGCAGAAGCCATGACTGAGACAAAGAAAGGTGGGGGATCTTGGTTTTGTGGGACCTGTATTACGTGAACCTCCTTGTTCCTCATGCTGGCGCTAGCTGCCAGAAGGTCAGCAGTCCCTGTAGGAGTTGAACTGGCACGTAGGAGTCTTGTAACATGCAGCTTCCGTTTCTGAGGGATCTATCGGCAGATCTCTGTGGGTAGAGGAAAGCATTGCAAGGCTGGGTGTTCTAGCCAAGGGAATTTTCTCTTCACTTGCTGCCCAGTGAGTAGGCCATATTATCAGAGTAGGTCATACTAGCAGAATGCATTAAATTGGACCCTGTGGGTAAGAATCAGCTTCCAGTGCATTCACCCTAAGGAATTCTAGTTTTACGTAACTCCTGTCAGAACAACGTGGTTCCTTGCTAGCTACCATCTAGAAACTGACCCTTTTTTTGCTAAAGGTTTGGTAGGGCTGCATTTTCAAAAGCACCTGAGTCATTTTTCTTAGTCTCTGTACTGTTACCAGGAATAACACAGATACTTATGAGTGTGAGTCTTATTAAAAGTCAGCAGATGGAAGCCCAATTCTTTGAGTATAATCAGGTGCCTACCACTTACTGATTTCAGTAGGTACAGGTTTATAAATATTTTTAATATATTGGACCATGGCATGTCTGAATTAATAGTTAGAGAGATCTTAAAGTTCCCCTCAGGACACGTTTTCCTCACCATGTGCACTCTATGCCTCTTAGCTTGACCAATAGCTTTTCTCTTACAAAGCCCTAAAAGCACTGTGGAACTTCTGTTTACAAAGTTTGGTACACATTTTCCTGGGAAACGAATGACCTCGGGATCATCCCACTCCTCATTGTTCTTACACTGTGAAACACATTTGTCCACTGTCCTCTCTCAACTGCTTGTAAGCAGTAAACTCAAGAGACAAGCCTGGGAGAGGTGGATTGTTTGCAAACCTATACCTAAAAGGACTTCATTTAGCCGATAGTAAGGAATCATGTGAGTAGCTTTAGGGAAGAGATAGGTAAGAAGTGGCTTGTGTGGTGTGGGTTGATGAATTCAAAAGGCATTTGTCTTTTAATTACTTTGCTGCTTTTGAAAATGTATGCGTGTCTTTCCTTCAAACAAAAGGAACTTAAGCTTTTTAGACAAAGAGGTCTCTGACTGACTTGAGGCGTTATGACACTTAACTGGTTGCAAGTTCGTTCTGTTGCTGGATCAGCTTCCTTAAACAGTCTTGTTAAGAAACCTTTGCCAAAAATTGTATTTGAGGCTGGCTTAACATGGTGGTAAATGAACTCTTTCATCTGCATTCTTCCAGCGACAAGTGCTAGCTTAAAAGTAAGGTGCTGAAAAGGGTGAAATAAATGCTGTGGCAGTACACTTTTTTTTAACAGCATTACTAGTAGTGGCTGGCACTACAATATGTTAAAATGCTTTGTGCTGTATGCTACAAAATACACTAATGGTCTGAGAAATTTTTATGATACAAGTATGTCTTCCTCCCTCACGTGGAGTGTTTATGATTTCTCTTTTCCAGGATAGACTTTTTTAAATCTAGTCCTTCTCTACTTGCCCTCTTTCCCACTTGGTTTCGATATCCCGTTTTTGCTTGGAGTGTCTCTCACAAAATCTGGAATTAGATATACAGAAACTTTGATTGTGTAGTCCTTGTTCCTTGTAATACAGTTTAATTTCTAGGATTAGGGGATATTTGTTATGCTATTTAGTATTGCAAGTAAGTTCTTGTGAATGCTGATGGAACCGATTGTTTGCAAAGTAGCTTTACTTCTCTAATTTCTCATATCAGGTGCTCAAGAAAAAGATTACGGTTAGTCTTTGGGAGAGATCAAGGACAGAAAATTGTCTTTAGGAAGGACAGGCTCTTCATAGTTCAGAGATGTCAGTTGACTATGGAAAGCAATTTTTTTTTTTAACAACTGTGTTAATTTGTCTTTCCTGTTAGGAATGTTTTCTTTCCAAATAAAAGATTTTGCTGATTGTCTTGCCCTCCCTTCTTGTTTCTTTATTTTTCCCCATTGAATTATTCTACCTGATTACATGGACTTTTTGTTGTTACTTTTCAGTGAAAGATGAGGCTTGAAGTTGGGCCAGTTGATAGTAGATGAGTACTGGAGACCCCAAATATGATTAGCACAGGGTAAGGAGGTCCAGAAAACTAATATTCGTGTCTGCATAATTGTGACAGCATCTGATGTTCTAGATAACAGACATGTTAGTAGTGTCCAGGTCTCCATCCCCTACCTCTGTGGAAAAAAAAAAAAAAAAAAAGTGTTGTTTATTTGACAGGTAAACAAACTTGTGACTAAATACACTGGTGACTAGCAATTCCTATCATTAAAAGAATACCTCAAACAGTGGCCACTTCCTTGGGGGTCATTCAAAATCCATTGGCAGCTGCATGCAGCTTAAATTTACAGCTTGAGCTCTTGCTCTTGCATTCTGCCTCCTTTTGCCCTTGTAATTTCCACTGGAGAATTATCCACTTCCTTATCTAAGCTGTTTAATTCCCCTGGTGGGGTAGAGTACAGACAACAGCTCTTGGTGGAAACAGTAGTACAGTAATACCGTCCACCTTAATGTATTTATTTCCAGCTCCCCTTGCATTGTTGTCCTGTTTTCTTTCTTCTTTTCCTACCAGTAGTTTAAGTGAGAAGGAGAAGACAAAGTTAGGTAGCAAGATTGCTGCTGAAGCCCCAAGCTCAGATCTTTCAGTATATAACTTTTATGTCATTTCAGTTGTGAATCTGTCCTGTGTATAGGTTTTATGCAGTGTTCAGACTGCAGAATGAATGATTTAATTGTCCTGCAGGGTATGCAGACCAAATAAAATTAAGTCCACCTGAGCTACTGTCATCTCTTCTGGCTTGACAAGAAAAGGTGATGTTAGATTTGCATCTGCCTTAGTGTTATTAAATCTTTCAGTATTTGGGGTGTGTCATGATCTGGAATTTCATTAAAACCTTATCATTAACTAAAGGGTCAAATTTCTTGTCTTCATCATTGTAGAGGATAGCCTGAAAGTGTGTTCCCCAAGTATGATAATGACTGAGAAAAGAGAAGGCAAATAAAAATAGTCCCTGCTTTGTTCTTTCCGGAATCCRAAGTTACTGGTTGCTTTTTGTTTGTTTATTTGTTTCTTTGGTTTTAAGATCCTGTGACTGACTTTCAAATTCCTGGAACTCAAAGGTTCAGTCTGGGAGCCGCATTTGTACTACCGAGAATATAGATGTACATGGCATTTGTAGCAGTGTATGTAAACGAGGATGTTGAAGTGGGATAGCCACGTTTCTACGATTGCATGAGTACAGGTATTCCCTTTCTGCTGGACATTGCTGTGAATGCCTAGGTTTCAGTAATTCATGGAAGAAATGCGTGTCTTTGCTTTATAACCCTTCACGCAGAACGCTGCGTCATGCTGTTTGCAAGCCCAGAATCAACCATTGTAAAATGAGTCCTTTCTACTGTTGAACAAACATGCGAAGGCCTTCTGATATTTTGCTTACCATGTAACATCACATGCCATGCTGCTCCAGGAGAGCCTGCTTAAGCCTTTTGTTTCAGCAAAACGCACACCTGCCAAAAACAACATGAAGGTTTACCAGCCAGTATTTCTTCAAACAGTGCTCCTACCCTCCCACATCCCAACCAAAGAATGTTTGTGTGTTGCTGCCAATTTCTGCCAACGGATACAAGCAGTTGGGGAATGCAGGAACTGCCACTAAGTTTCCAGAAGAACAAGGCTTGACATATTTTGGCCGAAGAGAAATCTGTAATCCTTAAGGAACAAAGATTCCATTTTCATGGAAATCAGTCTAATGGGAACGGAATGGCAGGGAGATGTAATTCAGATTCAATGGGATGTATATAAAGTAAGCCAAACAGTTTCTTAGCAGAAGGCAGATCTGTGATCTTAGTCCCATTAGGAGACATCTGGAATGTTGCCAGTTACTGCAGTGGAGTTGCTGTGGATTTACCTGAGACTGACATCAGAATCTGGCTCACGGGAGCAGCTCATCTGACTTTACCCACTGGTAGCTGAGGTTACTATGTAGCTCACTGAGAGCAAGTCTAGATTTTGAGATTAGGGTATTTTCAACCACAGTGTCTTTTCCAAATTTTCTTTTTTTGAGGGCAATCAGCATCTGATTCAAGGGTATTTAATGACTTCTCAAATGGGAACAGTCCACAGGCAAGGCAACAGTATGTTACAGTGCAAGCCACCAGCCTACTAGAAATGATACATCTATTGATGAGTGTAAAAGATTTTCTTGTTCTGTGACTCAGATATTTCTTGACCACTCAAATAAGATCCTCTGGGTAGAAATACCATGCAACATAATTGCTACTTTTTCAAAGTACAGACTGAGGAGTGTATCTTGAACTAGAGTTTTTTTCTGTTTAAGAATATTCTTCCTGTTACAGCTTCTATACTCAGTAAACGAACATAAGGAGAGGACATCCAGGTTTTAAAAAACTTGGTGAGGGAATGACAACTATGTGGTTGTTTTATTGTGTCCTCCTCATTTTTCAAACTACTACATAATCTTCAGTGGAAACCTCAAATAAATTTATTGTTTGATTAATTAATGGGTYGGTTCCTTAGCAGGTATGATTTGTTGTTAATGGAGCTATAATAAGGCTGTGTTGATTTGTACCATGAATCCAACTCTTTGAAGTAAAGAGCTATAAATTATTAAGTATTCTCTGTGGGTGTGCAGAATTAAATACTGTGCATGCGACGTGTGTGTATACATAACTTAGAATTTATTTTTTGGGCCCCTAACCTTCTTTGTCGTGTGTTGTAAAGAGAAGGTCTGGGAAATTCCCTTCTTACCCTACCTCTAAGTGTTCAGTAGCTCTTTCTGTGGTTTATATTATAGGGCTAGTATTGTGCTGGGAAAAAATGGTTCAGGTTTATGTCTTTTTTTTTTTTTTTTTTCTTTTTTTCTAAATGGTTCAAAAATGTCACTTTAGGTTTCTCATTGTCAAGATTTTCTT
The DNA here is from genome assembly GCA_030449065.1 of Oceanodroma leucorhoa. NCBI lineage: Eukaryota > Metazoa > Chordata > Aves > Procellariiformes > Oceanodroma > Oceanodroma leucorhoa. The sequence continues at coordinate 2,483,911 of JASVER010000064.1, forward strand.
TGAACCAACAGAGAGAACCAGCAAATTCAGTAACAAAGAAGTTCAGACCCCTTGGTCATAGTGTTTCTGGGCTTCAGAGTAATTTAAAGTGGTCCAGATCTAAAGTTCTGGCCTGGCTCAATCTCTGGTTGAAAGTAATCCTGAAGTGTCTGTAGGCATGCAGTGAGCCAGTAGCAGATAGCTTTTACTGATTATTTGAACTGACCCTTGAATTTAAAGCTCAAGGAAGAACCAGGAGCGTGAAACACTCTGAGTAATACAAGAATGGATCACTGGAAATGGGACCCCTGCTCCTTCCCAAATAGGTTTTAGGTTTCTGTCATTCCTCCTTGTTTCCCTCTGTATTCTTTGAGTAGATTATTTCATTCTAAGTCACTGTACTTCTCTGTATCTTACACATCACACGTGGTAGGATGGAATTGGTTACTTTTTACCATGAATTTAAAGAGATTAGTCATTAGTCATGTGTGATGGAACTAYGTGTAAGTCATACAGATACTCCAGAAGAACAGGCAGTGAACTCCTCTGCTTCTGTTTCACCTGCCTACTCCGATAGCTGGTATTTTTTATCCCCTTTGGTCTCCTTGTTTTAAGTTTTCATAGATTTCTTGTGATTTTGAAGTGTTTTCACTTATTATAGAAATAATGACAGCACTGATGGGACAAACCTTAATAATATCCCTGTTGCAACATAAGGTCAATTTATACAGTAGCTTGAAATATCTAACCTTAATTTGAGAAATGTAAAATTTCATGTTTAGGTATAGATGTGCCCACTGGATGGAGAGGGCATAATTGTCCTTTAAATATAATGATAATCTATGCAGCGTTAGAATAGAAACATATTCACATCTGGGGCTTCACCATCAATTACTATTTTTTTTAATGGTTGCATATATTTAGAAATTCACTTATTGTGGAAAGTCTGATTTTTCTCACGTTGATGTTTGCTAATCCTTTCCATTTCAAAATCTCACTGATTGGTCTGAGTTGTCATACATATGACCTTCCCAGCTGTCCCTACGCAGTCTTCTGGATTTTGTGGGTGGGCATTTCTGTATAGTGTATACATTTTGCAAGTAGAATAGAACAGAATATTTTAGTTGGAAGGGACCTATAGTGATCATCTAGTCCAACTATGTGACCACTTCAGGGCTGAAGTTAAAGCATGGTATTAAGGGCATTGTCCAAATGCCTCTTAAATACTGAGAGGCTTGGGGCATCAACCACCTCTCTAGGAAGCCTGTTCCAGTGTTTGACCACCCTCTCTGTAAAGAAATGCTTCCTAAAGTACTTATAAATACTTACTAAGTACTTATTGCCTGTTCTCTTTTTGGCTTCTTGTTTGCCCTATGCTCTCTTTTATCAGGCTAGCAATCAAACACATGATAGTGCTGCTTCAAAACCTCTGTCTTACTAATAAGAGATTGCAACTTGAAAAAAAGTCATAACATCACTGGAGTATACTGAGAACTCTAGAATTTTGGACCTTCTCTCTTTCAAACAAGAAGTCAGTCTTTGAACATCATAACTGTTTCTTTCTGATGTTTAAAAAAATCTCAATCAGATAGAACTTACAGGTTCACTTTTGGACGTGTAATTTGGTTGTCATGTGAAGTCCTAATAAGAAGTCCAACAGAATAGGATCTATTTATTTGTGCCTCTGCCTTACTTAAACTCTATCTACCATCTTCTATGGCAAAGTTGTTTGAAACTTCCTAATTTTTTTCAGAATTGTATGTGGTTGTTCTGATCCACTGTAGCTGGCCTGAGTCAGTAAGGAAAGTGAATGTGCTTAGCAAGAATTCAAGTGAAGAAATACTATGTGTTCATAGGTTCTTAATTCTTGTTACCATCCTTACTAGCTGTTATTCTCAGGTGCGAATTTATGAGCCCTGAAACGTAGTTTGAAATTGATAATTTTTCAAATGTATAATACCAGTTCTACTTACTTTCAGTTAATACTCCAGTCCCCCCGCTAAAAATAAACAAACAAACCCTTTGTTTTGTTTGAGAACCAAATACTAGTCCTTCCTTAAAACATCTTCTAAAACTAAAAAAATTCTTTGAACTTGAAACTCAAGTGTTCTAATCTGGATTCCAATTTTACAGGGAGAATGAAACCCTCAGGTCAAAGGCGTTTATAATCTAATTCTAAAGTTCAGAGTGCACTAGTCTAAGTAGCATCAGTTCTAATTAGGAGATTCAGTAGGTTTTAATTGTTCTGTAATTTCAATCTCTAGTAGGTATTATAAACACACAATGATACAATAAAATATTAAATGATCCTAGAAGTGAGTGTAATGGAGACTTTCAACGTTTAGAGGGGATCCATTGACAGTGCATTTGAAAACTTGAATCCAAGGAACTGATATGAAACAGGTAATAAGCAGAAGGCGTAGAACTATGCTACTTTATCCTTCACAACACGATGAACTCAGTTGAGCTTTGCATCCTTAATATTGCCTGATGGAAGGTTTGGTAAACTGAATGGCAGGGAGATAGTTGTGGTACAGAAGTTCCTGTATATTGGATGAGAAGATCCTGTGATAGTTAACATCTACAGAGGTCGTCTACCTTTTAGCAAGAGTCCACAGCATGCCAAGTTTGGAGAACTCCTAAACTGGTGTACTTCTTAAAATGGTTTTTGTAACTAAATTGAAAGTAGCTTAACTAGGCTTTGACAATTATTGGCTCCACTGTCTACATGAAGGGGGATGGGAACTGAAGTAGTCACTCAGCTGCTTGTTCTTAGAAAAGAGACACTGGTGTTGGTACAAGCAGTAGAACACTTGGCCTTCCCTTCCCCCCGCATCATGACCACTTTTCCTTTGCAAAGCTTTTATATAGAGTGCAAGGACCTATAAATAACAAGGGAGCCTATAAATAAATACAGCTGTGAGCCGACAAAGGCTTCTGACAAATGATGTTTATTGAATTTCTCATGTGTGGTCCAGTTTCAATCCAACTGTAGGGCTTGCTAAGTTTTCCAAAGTATATTTTGTGCACAAGCCTGGGATTTCCCTCTGTTAGGCAGAATAGGGAGCTCTCTAGCTAGCTGGGTAAGAGAGAGGAATAGGTAAAAAGAGGGGTTTTTTTTCAGTGAAGCTGAGCTTATGGTATTAACTTTAGACAAACCAGTCCAAGATCTAGTGCCTATTGTTTACATGAGAGGGTTTATGAGAGAAAACAATCATATCACTTGAAAGTGCTGGCTGAAATATGACACCACCCCCAATAATTAATCCTCTGTCATTGTCCTATAAATGCAGTAATCCATATCTAGATTTAAGTACATTTTATTGTAGCATTCAAAAATTGTAGTCAGTGATGTAGGCAGGTATGGCCTGTTACGGTGGATGTTGTATAGACAAGAAAATAGAAAGCCTCAGTCCCGAAGAGCTTGAAGTCTTCCACTTGAGCAGAAGTTCCAGGTCTGCTGGGTGCATAGAGTTGGTTGGATTTGACCCATAGCCACCATGGGAGCTCTATTCAGGTAAATTGACAAAGCATTAATTACTTCAAAGGAGATCTAATGAGGCAATAAACCACAAGGGTGAAACTCAAATGGTTTATGGTACCATTAGTAGGCTGAAATGGAATTATAATTAGAGTAGGGCAAACGATTCATAGTCCACAATTTATCCAATGGATTTAGTGCTTGTTTCTGTTCATGAATTATGCACAAGTAGACATATTTTAGGAATGTATTCATTGTTTGAAATTGCTCAGCAACCACTTTATATGGAGATGTTTCTGCCTATAGGAGTAGCCTTGTACAGTTTGCTTCTGGTTTCTCTTTGCCTGGGGGCTTTGTCTGTGTATGTGCAAGGATGAGGAAAAGGCTGAGGTACGTAATGCTTTCTTTGCCTCAGTCTTTAGTAGACAGACTGATTATCCTCAGGGTATTCAGCCCCCTGAGCTGGAAGACAGGGACGGAGAGCAGAATACACCCCCCATAATCCAAGAGGAAGTGGTTAACGACCTGCTATGCCACCTGGACACTCACAGGTCTATGGGGCCAGATGGCATCCACCCGAGAGTACTGAGGGAGCTGGCAGAGGAGCTTGCCAAGCCACTCTCCATCATTTATCACCGGTCCTGGTTAACAGGGGAGGTCCCGGACGACTGGAGGCTTTTCAATGTGATGCCCATCTACAAGAAGGGCCGGAGGGAGGATCCAGGGAACTACAGGCCTGTCAGCCTGACCTCAGTACCGGGGAATATTATGGAGCGGTTCATCTTGAGGGCGCTCACAAGGCAGGTGCAGGACAACCAGGGGATCGGGCCCAGCCAGCCTGGGATCATGAAAGGCAGGTCCTGCTTGACCAACCTGATCTCCTTCTACGACCGGGTGACCCGCCTGGTGGATGAGGGGAAGGCTGTGGATGTGGTCTGCCTGGACTTTAGTAAAGCCTTTAACACTGTCTCCTACAGCATTCTCCTGGAGAAGCTGGCGGCTCATGGCTTGGACGGGCGTACTCTTCACTGGGTAAAAAACGGGCTGGGCGGCCGAGCCCAGAGGGTTAAATCCAGTTGGCGGCCGGTCACCAGCAGTGTTCCCCAGGGCTCGTTTTTCGGGCTGGTCTTGTTTAATATCTTTATCAATGATCTGGATGAGGGGATCGAGTGCTCCCTCAGTAAGTTTGCTGATGACACCAAGTTGGGTGGGATCTGCCTGAGGGTAGGAAGGCTCTGCAGAGGGATCTGGACAGGCTGGATCGATGGGCCGAGGCCAATTGTATGAGGTTCAACAAGACCAAGTGCCGGGTCCTGCACTTCGGTCATAACAACCCCAGGCAACGCTACAGGCTTGGGGAAGAGTGGCTGGAAAGCTCCCGGCGGAAAAGGACCTGGGGGTGCTGGACGACAGCCGGCTGAACATGAGCCAGCAGTGTGCCCAGGTGGCCAAGAAGGCCAACGGCATCCTGGCCTGTGTCAGGAATAGTGTGGCCAGCAGGAGTAGGGAGGTGATCGTGCCCCTGTACTCGGCACTGGTGAGGCCGCACCTCAAATACTGTGTTGAGTTTTGGGCCCCTCACTACAAGAAGGACATTGAGGTGCTGGAGCGTGTCCAGAGAAGGGCAATGAAGCTGGTGAAGGGTCTGGAGCACAAGTCTGATGAGGAGCGGCTGAGGGAGCCGGGGTTGTTTAGCCTGGAGAAAAGGAGGCTGAGGGGAGACCTTATCACTCTCTACAACTACCTGAAAGGAGGCTGTGGAGAGGTGGGTGTTGGTCTCTTCTCCCAGGTAACTAGTGATAGGACGAGAGGAAATGGCCTCAAGTTGCACCAGGGGAGGTTTAGATTGGACATCAGGAAAAATTTCTTCACTGAAAGGATTGTCAAGCATTGGAACAGGCTGCCCAGGGAAGTGGTGGAGTCACCATCACTGGAGGCGTTCAGAAAACATGTAAATGTGGCACTTCGGGACATGGTTTAGTGGGCATGGTGGTGTTGGGCTGATGGTTGGACTTTATGATCCTAGAGATCTTTTCCAACCTTAATGATTCTATGATTCTATTTGTGTTCTGTAGTGGGTCACTGAAATACTATCGTGTTTCTACTTCCTGAAATTTTATAGAAAAAAATGTTAATTGTTCTGGGATATGCAGCAGTTACCCAAATTTGCTGGAGAAACCTTTCTTGATCTTTAGGGATGGGTTTTTTGCTTGAGGAACAGTCCTTTTGCAAATAGCTCAGCATTAGAGAAGGAGCCTCAGCAATACTTGCTCGAACATCCATCCCAAAAAATGAATAAAACTTGTGTGTCCAAATAAAAGTGTGGTTCAGGAATGATGAAACAGGCTCAGGAGAGCTTTGTTCCACTGCTTAGATCTTGACTGGAGCTAGGTGCAGAATAATTCAAACATGCGTTTGAGTGACAGTCTCATCTCAAGCTTTGAGGTGGTGTGGACTTGAGCTTGTAAAATTCCTCTTGGAGCTCCTGCAGTTTGCAAAAAATACTTGTATAATATAAGGGATGATCCTCTGTCATGGGATAACTTTCCTGTCTCTGCTATGATTAACTTGGAATTACTTATACAGGGGAACAGTGTTGCTGAGAGGGATCTCATGTTTAGAGATGACTGTGTACACACCACTCCTTGTCCCTGGATGATGTGTTTGAGTCTTTATCTTGCTGCATACATACTGCTAGTGTGTAGCAGGCTTTATTGATGAACCCAGCTCCTTTTCAGACCAAAAAATATGGGTAGTACTTCTGAGTATAGAGTCCCCAAACTATCCATTAAGATGGAGTGTCAGCCTCTCAGTCGAAATGTCTTGGGGCCACTCTGTTTTTCCATTACGATCCTGTTCTCTTCTGTGCAGACCTATTCAGAAGAGACAGAAGTAAGCCACAAACCTTTAACTTCTTTTAAAGCTGCTGTATACACTAGCCTGTTAATCAGGCATTTACTTCTGTATATCTCAGGTGATTGACAAACTTAGTTTCTTGGAGTGGAGGTGCTTTGTGCTGCCTACTGGTTGCTGGCCCCACGTTTGTCTTCCTGAATAAATCATGCATTCTCCTTTTTGTATGACATGTTTAGTTCCATGATTTAAGAGCTTTAACATATAGCTCTTGTTTGTTCTTGCTTTTGTTAATAACTAATCATGAATTATCCATGAATGGGCTAATTAGGCATTAACCATATATTATATACCAACCAAAGAATCAGATCTTTCACAGACATCTATGTAGGTAGTAACTTCTTGAAATATCCCTGGGCTAGGAACGTCTGCATGTATTAGGGAAGATCTTGCAAATTCTGGCCTGCAGGGTAGTCGCAGCATAGCTCAAAAATCAAAAAAAGTCATACATGGAACGAATGCCTTGTAGGGAAGAAAAGTCAGGATCGCAAATGATGCAAATGGGGAAATATGGATCAAAAATCTGGTAACGTATTATCCTTTCAGAAAGGACTAGATTATTGGAACTAATTTTTGTTTTAAATGTAGAGCTTTGAATGAAGCTCAGGTAGAATGAAATGTGAAATAGAAAGACTGCCCATGTGCTGTGAGATTGTTTTGTGGATCCTAATACTATGACTTCATTAAAAAAGAGGCAGAGAGAGACTTCATAACAGTTTGGGTTTTTCATATTCTGGGTACCTGTTAACACTATTCTGCCATGGTAGCTTAAGATTTCTGTTTGCAGTGCAGCAATGATGAAAATCATTAGTGTAGAGTAGAAATAAAGTGAACAGAAACTCAAGGAAAGGGTCCTAGAGGTGGCCTACATAGAGATTGAGGCAAATACCCATGTTGCAAATACCACAGAACCAGGATTAAGTGATGCTGGTGACAGAAATGTTGTCAGTAACATTAGCAGTCATTCTTCAATGTTCTTAAATGAACCATGTGCCAAACTAATTCTGGTTCTATTGCCTGGCTGCAGTGCGCCTCATATGGCCTTCTGTTGTCTCTCTCAGGAAGTCAGCAGCATCTCTTCAGCCTGCCCTCAACTTGAAACATTTTCTCAGGTAGCTGATACCTGCTGGGCCTCAGAATGACATTACAAAATCCAGTCTCTTGGTCCAGTAGTGCTTCTGAGTCTCAAAAGTTTCTAGCTGCCAAACTCCACACCAACAGCATTGCGTGGTCTATCCCCACTTCAGACTTTCTGTATCTTATTTTGTACATGACCCAGCAAAACCCCAGTCCAACTCTTGAGTCAGTGTACAATAAAATAACAAAGTTGTCATTTAGATGTTTGAATTAAAAACATTGTGGAGTCTGTTTCTACCAAATGACTTTTCCATCAAATATTAATAAGCTTGGCTGTTTTTTGTTTTTTGGGGTTTTTTTTTTTTTTCAGAAGAAAAATACCAAGAGGCATAAATCTATATTAAAGACTAAGTGCCTACCAAATGGAACTTTATGCACATTTGCTGTGGTTTCTCGCTTTCTTTTTACTTAAGTGTTACAGAGGAAAGCCAGCAAAACCCACAAAATTGTTATTTTCTCTCTTCCATCTTTTAGCCCCTAACTTTTAGTTTGCATGCTGCTGTTTTCTGTAGCATGCATTTCTGGATGCCTGACTAAAGCATAGATGACATGATACATGATGAAAGCCAAAGGGTTAATCTTCTAGGGACTCAAGACTAATGGCCTAGTAATGCTCACCCAAGAGGGAATTGTTGTGGCTATTTCAGATCTCAGTCCTAGTCACCTTATAATAATTTGGAGATTTCCACTAAAACTTTGGTGGTAGTAGGAGTAGCTTTTAATAAGGGACAGCAGTGCTTAATGTTGATATACTGTATCTCGGATCAAAACCTTGCTCCTACCTCTCATTTTCCTGCTACTGCAATAATCAGCTCTAGATTTGCTTCATAGACTTACTGTGATCAGATTTTCAACAGTCTTGCACATGTGTCTTTCAGTTCCTTTTCATCTCTGAAAGCAGGGTCACACCGTCAATGGCAATACTTACTGGCTTGCATGCTGGTCTGTTTCTGCTGCAGTCATACAATCCCTGGCACCAGGGCCCCCTCTTTTTTAAGATTTGTTTCTTGTCTTCCACTGTTAATGTGGGAAGCGACTTAATTTCTCAGCATCATGAACAAAGGCCCCCCTCATACTAGGGCCTGCATTCCCAGGTGCTGCTACTGCTGAATACACTTTGATGAAGAATCTATAGCTACTTTAGTTCTCTGCAGAGATGTTTGGGATGCTCATCTGCTGTTGGAAATGAAACCATTACAGCCTTAGCTCCTGAAACCTCCTGTTGCAGATCTGTATGTGGCAGAAACTCAGAAGAGACTTCTATACCTTTCAGTGTAGCCTTAAATTTTCATTAAAGCTGCTCTTTGCAGCTCCCTCTTCTCTGTCCTGCTTATTGTATATGTATGAGAGAGTACATATTGGTTTTGTGAGCATACATGTATGTGGTACCTGAGTGTTTCTGTATATATGTGTATTTACATAGATGTGTACATATATAGATGCAAATATGTATATACATGCATTCAGATGAGTAATGGAAAGTGTAAATGTATGTTTCTGACCATGATTCGTGACTGATACGTAGGTGTGCACATGGGAGAGTCTGTGCAGGTCTGCATGTGTCCTGTAGGTAAACGTGCATATATTGGATTCATCCCTCTGATTTTTGTTGCTGTGAGAATCCTGACTTGCATCCAAATTCTCTTGTGCAAGTGATTCAGATTTTGGGACTCCTCCCCTTGCTAATGTGCTCTACCAATCTCTTATTGAAAGAAAGAAGAAGAAAGATGGAAGGCAGGAGAGAGAGCAGTGTAAAGGTCAGCTAGCATTGCAGCCTGACGCAGAGATTTATAACCCTCCAATTCTCCCTCCCTCTGGCAGCATGTCTTTACAGACTCACATTATCTCTATTAATACCAGCCACAAGGTCATTACTCAGGCACTGAGCCTTCCTCCAGCATAAATATTTATATAAGGCTGACCTGCGGCTGCTGCGTTTGCCTTTTATTTGATTTCTGCCGCCTTTTGTGTCTGTCAGCTAATGTCTTTAGCTGCTCTGTCTGGGACAGTGGGAGCTGAGAGAGGAGCCAGGGAGGGGTTAAGAAGGGAGTGAAAGAGAAGGGAGGGCGGGGGGGGCAGGGACATTGAGAGGAGAAGAGAGGAGAGGGATGGATAGGAGGCTGACATTTTGTATGATCCCCATTGATGGAGACATAATAATCCCCTTTATTTCACACCAGGTGAAAATTTTTAAGTCTGTATTTTGAAATGAGATTGCAAAATTTGTGAAAATTTCCTTTTAACTACTCAAGAAGATAGGAATACAAGAATATTTCATGTATAGAGTGTTGCTTTTGCTGGAGATTAATGGGATTTTAGAAGCCCATTTCAGAGAATAAGCTAAGGATAGCTTGCATGTAGACATGCATGAATGAATACATAAATATGCTATCTCACAAATTTCTGTCAGACATGACCTCATGGATGTGCATCTATACTCACCTTAACACGCTAATACTACTATGAAACCTTGTTTCTTAGCTTCTGCCAGAGTCAGGTGCAGATACCTCTAGTGGCTGAAAGGGAGTTGAGATTGCTGTGTTTCTTGGGGATACGTGTTTTAAGGGGCAAGGACAGTCTCGGTATCTGTGCTGTGGCCTTATGCTTGTCCTTTAGCAGAGCTTTATCTGACAATGGTCAGATATGTATTAGGTATGTATTAGGAGTTTGGGAACAGGAATAGAAGACTGAGAAAAGTGTGGCACATGCCGATGATTGGTTAGAAGTAAGTCTTTCAAGTGTGATGAAAGCACAGAAACCGAAGGGAAGAATCTTGAGTTTAACTGTGCGCTAAAATGTATAATGGCACAACCTGCCTTAATTCTACAAGGACTTGATATTTAATGGCACTTTTAACTGCTGATACGTCCCTGTCCCTCCTGAGCTGAGGGCATTCAGTGCAGTGGTAGTGGAGACATCTATACTAAAACCAGGGAGCTTTACTGTAGCGATGGATTAGCACTGCCTTAGCGTTTGCTCTTTTGAATCACTTTAAGCCTGGTAATTTTACTTAATTAATTTTGCTTTTCTCTGTGTCCCTTAGCTATTGGATGCTGCTAAAGGTCACAGACTCCATTAGGTAGACTATAGTTTGGACCTAGTATAGCAAATGGTACACTCCACTGTGATGGGTTTTTGTGGTTGTTGAAGAAATACTGTTCAGCGTTCGCACAGTAGGATTCTCCATAGCACCCTTTAAAATCTCAGTCAAAAAAACATGTAAAATTAGGCTAACTAAAATACAGCTTTCAGATATGTTTCCTCTATTTTCTGAAAGATTCCTCAATTTCCTTCTTTCCTCCTTCTTTTGAGGGTTTGAGAAATGTTACTTTTGCCTACCATCAGAATGCAGATCCTACTCAGTGCTATCATGTCAGTGATGATTGGAGTGCACTGCAGAGGGAGAGTGAGGGTATTTTGTTTAACATGTTGTCTTTTGTCATTACTGTAAGCAAGGATTTTTGAGCTTGAATACCAGACAAACATCCCTTTGTGTGGTCTTGGTCTTCCAGCCTGACTGAGTTGACTGAACTAATCACCTAGCTATATTTCTGAGAAACTTTTATGTTTTATTGTGTGCAGCTGCCTACACCCCCTTCCTGAATACAAAGGTCTTCAAGTCTTCGAACTGTTTTGTCAATGATATGGAAATGGCTTATTTCAAGAATCTCTTCCTTTCCTTACCCCACCTGAGGATATTTTTCCTTCATACTATTGATTCTGCAATACTGCATTTGCACAGGTCCAAAGCTGCCTCTTTTGTCTCTGAGTAGGTTACAATTTTAAAATTAAAAAACAAAAAACCACGAAAAACCACCAAAATCTGGTCTTATTTTTCTAGCTTGTTTTCTCCGTAGAAGAGCAGGAGGTTCATGAACATCTCTGGTGATCAACCACACCGTATTCAACTGATTCTCCACAAACCAGTGTGCATAGCTTGTTGGAAGCAATCTGGATCCTGTCAGATACTCACACAGAGACATTGGTCTGGTCAAGTTGAGGGTCACTGACTGCTTGAATCCTAAACCATGGCAAATATGGCAGGCAAGAATGATCATCTAGAATTAATATTTTTGCTTTTTCAATAGAGCTTCTTATATCTCATGCACTAGGTAAGTCTCTCTGAGTATATAACTGAAGCTTTAGACACGCTCTCAGAGGCAGCCACATTATGAAAGAAGAGCAGAAACTGTGTTTCAAATAACAGTCTCTATTATGAGTATAGATATATTTGCATAGTTATATATGCATATGCATATATAGTATACACAACAGAAATAATCTAATTTGCAGAGTGTTACCTCAACACTTTTCAGCAGCTTCTGCAAATTAAAATTCCTACCTTGCTGCCCCAAGGAAGAAGAGGGAGAGAAGATAACTGGCTTTATTCTCACTGTTGATGGTTACAAGCTGCCTGCAGTGGCAAAGTGAATGACTAGGCTAGGTGTAGGATGGATTGTGAAAGGGAAAGGTAATTGGATTCTGTGGATGATTAAGAGAATGGGGGGACTTGAAGATGCTTGGGGTGGCTCCCTGACTTACTACTGTCACTAATGTTTAGTTTCCGTAGCTGAGCTGATATTGGTGAGGAAGAAGGGTGAGGGACTGTTACTGGCATCTTCAGCCCCAGGTTCTGGCACAAGTTGCAGGCAGCCATGTTCTGTGAGGTGGGTAAGAGTATGACACCTCATGCTCACATCTCTCCTGCCGACCTGGCAGACAAAGCAGTGGGGAGGGGAATTCTGTGGTGGAATGGAACGTGGGGAGTAGCAGTTTCTGTAGCAGTTCCACTGAAATTAGAGAAAGAGAATTTAGGGGAGGGGAAATGTATAATGTACACAATACAGTCTGTGCCTTCTTACTGGTTGTGATATTGAATGCTATTTCTCTTAAGCTGTCTTCACACTTCCCTTTTTTGGTTACTCCTGTCAAAACAAAAATCTACATCCTGAGTATGAAAACAGAAGTTCTTGTTGAGAAGCTTCAGCTGGAGCTATGGGAACTCTGAAGCTGAGACGTATGTGCATGCATGTGTTGTGTATGTATGTGCAAGCTTATGCACACACACACCCAGTAGTTCTTTGAGCCTTTTGAGCCATGGAAAGATCCCTCCCTTGTCATTGTCTCGGCTTGCCTGTTCATGAGGATCTGTACTGATTTAGACGGAGGAATTGAAACAGGCTAAAGCTGAGCACTTTTTTTTTACCTGACTAGCTGTAACCCAGACTAGTTCCCTTACTTGGTCCACTGCCTTAACATCCGTGCCAGGTTAGAAGGCAGCATTGGTAGGAGAACAAGGCTAAGAAGATGGGGAAAGAAAGAAAAGGGTGGGGCCATTCTTTTTTGGAATTTGCATAGAATTTTCATACCAGCCTGTGAAACAATGGTGGTCGTTCCGGCTGTGGGACACCAATTTCAACAAAAAATAGTTGAGTAATGAAACAATTCAAATAAATGACATTTAAATTATCCTTTTGAGGCTCAAGGATTAAAAACAATTGAGGTGAATAAGAATGGTTCCTCCCTGTCAGAAGTACTGTTGGGAAAATGCTGCACCAGTTTTACTTGGTTGAGATTTCAAATGTATCATTGCATGAAGCATTAAAAATGTGATCTTTTAATTAGGAACACAGACCTGTGAAAGGAAGGGTCCGTGCTAACCTCACAGGTACATAGTAGGGAATACATGCCATTCTGTATGGTTAGGCAATCTTCCCGCCAGCTGGCAACTCTAGATGGAGCTGACAGGGAATTAGTTACCTCATTTTGATACAGATGCTGTATCTTAGAGAAGATGGAAAAATCAAATTTCCTGACCATTTTTGATCTTAGAACTTCATAAAGCAAAGCTATGAAAGGTGATTACAATGGTTTCAGTGTAACAATTATTGTTGAAAAATTGCAGATCTTCTGGTTGAAAGGAAGAAGTTTAAAAATTGTTAAAACTGATTCTTTCCCCATGATCTTTTAGTTAGCTTCAGCTGACCAGCAAAACATGTTTCAGTGCTTCCAAAATGAAACTCCTTTAGCACCAAATGAAGTTTTATTTTGAAACTTCAGTTAATTTGTATAATGATTAAATAAAGCAAGCACTCAAAAATGCAACACTGCAGAATTTCTAGCTAATGATTTAACTGATCTAACCAAATTTTTTGGGGGGTGACTTACTGGATTACATTTTTTCCAGCATTTCAACTTTTGTTAAGATGGGGGCAAAAAGAAACCTGCCACTTTTTCCCAGTACAGGAAAACAGTTTACTGTTCTTCTTTTTTGTTAGCCTCAGTATGTCAAATCATACCTTCCTTAAATGTCTGTTCAGGTTCATATAGCTATAGCCTGAAACGGCTGTGTATGTGCTTAKCAGATAACGTGTCACAGTATCGTAGAAGTATGGGTGAAATACTGAGTTTAGTTGGTATATGCGAATCTGTCTGCATAGTAACGCACATGCACGCACACTCACATATATATAAACACACATTTATTTTTAGTTTGAGGACCAATATCTGTTCTCACTTGTGCCCATACAGTATGTCCGTCCTTTGAATTTGGCATAGTGAATCTTCAATTCCCTGTTTTCTTTATTACTATTTTTTCCCATTTTATTTTGTACTTGACTGCCTTATCTCTAAAACCTGAAACTGTTTTTCCTAGGCCAACCTGGCGTTCTTTATGAGAAATAGTAATAATTCATTCAGGAGCTCTTTGCTCTGGTTTTCTTGTCTGCTTTTATTCCAGTGATTTAAGCAAGTTATGGAAATCCTTCTCTTTCTGATAGCATGTTAACAGACACTTTTGCCAGAATCAGAGAGCCTTTGCTCTGTATAACAATTTAAAATGGGGAAAGCAGGTTTGTATTTCTTACCCATATGACATTTTGAATTGTGCTATAGATCCTGAACTCTGGGGGTCAGTGAGATTAGTGGAGGATTTAGAAGACCTTGAAGAGTGGCTGCATCTTGCAAGATCAGGACTTTACAATAATTGGTCCCAGCTCTTTATTGAGTAAAGAGTTGGGGCTATGTACCATCAGATTACAGTTACAACATTTTTCTTTGGCTTTGCAGTAGCACAGTGTGAATATGTGATTTGAGACAATGGTGTCTGAGCACCTGTGTTCCAGAGCAACACATGAGTTCTCATTTAAGAGGCAGTGAAGAAAATAGTTCTGTCTTGCACCATTAGGTGTAATTTCCCAGAAGAGGTTAGCATGAAGTGAACGTGGAAGAGTCTTTAGATAAAACTTCAGTTCTGATTCACTCACACAATTCTCAGCCAGTGATTCAGAGCTGCTAAATGACTCCCACCATCTCTACCCCCTAGCAGATTTGGGCCTTAACTCTCTGTAGAAGGAGTCACACTGAATGTGCTACCAATGCATTGTACTTTGACTTGGATAGCCTCATGGAGCTTTGTGGAGCCTACACATAGTGAAAGGCTCTCTTTAACTGCTTTTCTAAGAGGTCTTGATTTGCTGTAGCCTCCAGTCATTTTTCCTTTCTGCTTTGCTGAGATGCCTGGGTTTCAGGCAGTGGGTTTCATTGTTACTCCTTTTTTCTTTTTTTTTTTTTTTTTTTTTTTTTTGGTAATATACAGGGTCTAAGCCTGTTAGTAACACAGAACTGCATAAATCTGCTGCTGATTTTTATTATGAATAGTAAAGTCCGTCTGAAACTGATCAGAACACAGTGAAGGTGGAGGAGAGTATCTATTGAATACCTAGTTAGTAGCTAGATAATGTAGATACACTTCAAGTACTTTGCAAATATTTTAACTGTATTTGGGTAATTTTCATTATAAAGCTGTGCTTGTGAACTGTAGTGGTGGACAGACACTAAAACCTTACACAATTCAGAACACTAACTTCAGTCCCAAGTCTCTGCTATGAAGCAATTTTCAGTGCCTGTATGATGAGAACTGATAGTGACTTGTGAGCCAGGAAACATGAGTTCTTAACTTGCCTGTGGTCATACAGCACATTGATTTCCCTTCTTGGTGTCTCAGTGTTTTCATATGGAATATAATGCTAAGGATAGTTACCTTGCTCTGTGAAGCCCTTTCTGATCTGTACGTGTTTAGCAATGTTATGCCTGCACAGCATGGTCTGTTTCTTAACTGTATTGCTTCTGTTGAATAAAATAGAAAACATAGGAAAGTAAAAGGATTGAAATACGAACACATGGAAAATCACAAAAGAAACTCTTGCTGTCTGGTGGTTGACTGCAACACAGACATTTTGATGGTTTTAACAAGAAAACAAAATTACCCATTTTTTATTATTTTGTTTTTTAAAAATGTGACAATGGCAGTCCATTTCAGGTAAAATCTTAAAATAAATCTCTCGGAGGCACCAAATAAAGCAAATTTCTTGCTCTAAACTCCACTCGACTCTCATGTAATGTGAACCACATGCAGTTGCTGATGCTTATGTGACTGCACGTTCTATGTTCCTGTATGTGTTTGGAGGTGGTGCATTTTAAAAATACATATGAAGGATGCTGAGCTTATGTGGACAGGACAGGCCTTTATGTCTTTGAACTTGAGTTCTGCAATGAAGCATGCAGATAAGGTCGAAGGTTTGAACAACAGTTTTCTATTCAACTCACCCATTTGGTGGATGATATATAGTGGTCTCATAGAAGAAGAAGAAATCAAATACATATCAAGAAGTTTTGAATTAAGACAAAGCCATGAAACRGAAGATAGAATCTATAATTGCTGCAAAGTGTTTGCTCATTTGGTGAGAAATACTGTTCTCTGCAAGCACTTTAAGTTGCTACTTCAGCATACCAAAATGACAGCAGCTATTGGTGTGCCTGATTATGCGTGTGAACAAAGGATGATATAAAAGAAGTACTCCTGCTCAGGACTTGGACATCAGGATTTCCTTACTGCTTATACTCCCCTGTACAGTTTGGAGTGCTAGGCCTAATATTTCTGAGGATCAAAGTTCAAGCACTGTTTTACATGAGCTACAGGGGGAGTTTCAGTGGGAAAACTTCCAGCCACTGCTGGAAGTTCTCTCTAGTATGCTGATGTGAACCAAACCGACATCCTGGCATTTATGTAGTTCACGGATCTTGACTGCAGATCTGGGGAAAAGTGTGTTCGCAGGTTTAAAGTGGGGTTAAGGAGTTGAATAGCAAATGCTGAGAGACTAGAGGAGAAACAGCAGGGGAAGACGCTGATACTGTAATAACTATTTTAGTTAAGTGATTGGGGGAAGGCCATGTGGGAGTGAGGACTGAAGTGCAAATGGTCTGCATCTTCTGGGGAAGGCATGCATGGAAGCTCCTGTGTCAGGTCTTGAAATTGAGTGCATTGACACAGCTGCCTACACTATTCCTTTCCCCTGTGTTATGAGCATCTCATTTTCACAATAGAAGATTAGGTCTAAAACGGTGTAAGTACTCCGTGTCCCCTATGCTATGAAATACCATCTTTGCTCAATTACTGGAAAGTCACCCTCCCACAGGGAGCCACAAAGCCATAATGGAGTTGAACACAAACATTTGTTTTGTTTAAAAACCCTGGTGTAACATCGCTGTGCAACTTTTGAAATGTCAGTTCCTGTAAATGCTCTGAGCCTGAGACCAATAATACAGAAAGCGCTGGAAGAACCCGTTGTGGAAGCGAGGTTTACCAACCTCTTCAATGTTTCATGCTAGGTTCACAATGATCTCTGTGGCTCCCTGCTTCTTCGATGGCTTCTAGCTTTCTGGTTGTGACATCTCTCCTGATGCACTCAGACAGAGGGAATATGCAAAAGGACGGCTGCAGCTCTGTGTTCAGGAGATGTCATCTCCAATTGACGTCAGGCCGGGGAGCAGCAATTAAGGCTCCAGCCGACTTTCTGCTCAAGCTCCAGGCACACTGGGGGAGGAGGAGAGAGAGAGAGAGAGAGAGAGAGAAAGAAGGTATAAGGGAAAAGTAAGATAATGGGAAGGGGGGGAGACAAGGAGAGAGCAAAAGGTAGAGAACGGGGAAGAAAGGGAAACTACAATGTGAAAGAATGGGAGATAAGAACAGCATGGGATAAGTCAGGAGGATAATGGAGGGGAAAAATGAGAATGTCTTAGAAGGGGGAATGATGAAGAGAGGGGAAACGTGAAGGAAGTAAAGGAATGTGAGCATGTGACTGCATGAGAGGTGAAAGAGAGGGGAAGTGATAGAATGAGACAGGTGGCAAGGAGAACAATGACAGCAGGAAGGTAAGGGCAACTCATGTGCTTTTAGCTATTTGCTGCTGGCTGATGGGAAGAGAAGCATATTGTCCCAATCCACCAACTATGGTGCTGGAGAATCCCTTTGTTCCTGACTTCCAGTGAGCTACCGATGAGCTGCTGTTTCACAACTGTGTGTCAGTGGGGAAGAACAACTTTACAGAATTGAGAGGTACATGGGAAGGAGAGAGGGAGAATGAATGCATGGTCTTGCAGTGCTATCCTTACATGTCTGGAGAAGGCAGCTCTATAAGGCATAAATGCCTTCAGTGCCTTAAACCAAGATGCATCCCAGTTAGGCCCAACAATGTGCATGAAGAACGTTACGTGTAAGAGGTGGACCAGCGAAAAGATTTGTGTATTCAGCACAAAAGATGCTGTTAGACAGGTGAAGGATTTGCCTAAGGCAGTAACAGGTAATACCTGTCATTCTCCTCTAGGGTCAAGGTGCAGCGCAGTCACATAATGCAGCAAATTTATGATAATTAATTTCTTTCTGCTGAGATATGATATTGCCTGTGCATTACAAAACATTCCCATTATAGCTTGTTATGGTTCTGTGTAGAGCAGTGGCACTCCAGTATTTTGGATTGTAAGCCCCAATTCAGAAGTGCCGATGACATCAAATGCTAGCATAACCTTTTGGATTTCTTTTGATTGCTTGACCCCAGTTCTGTCACRACCCCATCTTGTAATCTTCAGTTCAGTAACTTCTGGTCTAGAGGTTATAATCAAGACCCATGAACCTATTGATGATCATAGTACAAGCATGCAGGAAGAAATAGGCTGTGGGGTTCTGTTCTGCCCTGTGTGTCTCACTTTTAGTCAGTCTCAGTTACCGTTATAATTAGCAGAGAGAACCGTTGAATTACTTTCGAGAGCAATTAATCAGATGCATCCAAGACCCCTGCTTCACAATGGCTAGCTCAGAATTAATGCTTAAAATTGAGATTTGGAAAGCGAGGCGACATGTGTCTCACTTGCTGTGCCAATACAGGGATCAGCCCCTTGGGAAACTACAGTACTGAGAGATTCAGGCTTTTGAGATTACAGCTGAATTAGGGGTAGAATCTGCTTTATGAACCCCAAATGTTTTCCTACTTAATAGCATTACTAGATCTTTTCTATCTTTCCGGTTTTGTTGCTTGAATACTAAGGGTTTTCCATCTCTTACAGCTGTTACATATCTCTATGGCTTTGTTTGGGGTTCTCCTGTCTTTTCCTTCCTGCTTGGCATCATCATGACTTTCTCTTTTACAGTAACTCTAGTAAACTGTGATCTTTTCTGTAGCTGTTTTAAACTACTTCAGTGCTGGAGCTGAGTGTTAGATCCTCCATGCTTTGTTTTCACCTATTTTTATACATTACTACACTCTCGAGGAATCCAGTGTCTTTGTCCCATAATTCTCCTTTGATAGCTGATCGAGGCACAGGTAAAAGGTTAAAGGTGACGACCATCATGAGCCATCAGTGGCTCACTCTTCCTTTGCCCATTCTGAATTCCTGACTGGCTAAAAGAAACCAAATTCTCAAAGACTTTTTCCAGAGTATTCTCGGTGCACCAGCTATTAAACCTTGAAATACAATTTGGAATATAAACTTTGATGAGATTATTAAATCTACAAGGTTTAGCTGCAAAGAGCTAGGCTGTTGCCAAAGCTCCATGCTTTAGCTTATTAATAGTTACTAAATTGGGGTGAGAGCTGGCAGAGGGCAAGCAGAGAGTGAAATGGAGAGAAGCAAAACCCTTATGCATTCACTATCCTTTTTAGCGTTTTATTTTCCCCATCTGGATTTCCCCCTGCCGAGCAGCAAAATGGGCGTTTAGACCTGCGAGCAGTGCCAGACAGCTAACTAGGCGCTAGAAGTCAGCCCCTGATGATATTTGGGCCTCTTTGTGCCAGTGGTTTAGTGCCAAGAGTAATTGTGATTTACACCCGTTGCCCCTTTGGTGGCAAAATGGTTTTGATTAAGTGCATACCACATTTATTAAGTCTTGCACAACCGAGCACAGGGTCTTGGCTGGGACGCCGTAAAAGGCAGTGAGATTTACACATCTCGCTGCAGGATTCGTTTAATCTCTTGGGGATTTACTGACCTTCAATTAGAACTGTTAAGTACTGTTTACTTGGTGCCTAAATCATGCAAGGCCCAGCTAGAGTTTCTTTTTTGTTTTCATTAGTAATGTTGTGATTAAATGCGGGGGAGAAGGGAAAAGACCCAAACACAGTGAGACCCAGTGAATACACGCCCTAAGGAGAAAGACTTTGAAGGTTTTAAATCACAATAGTGAACAGACCAAACTAACTCACTTTTCCGTAATGATCTCTGATACAGGAGGCCATTGGTTCAACTGAAAGACAAAAAGTTACTTTATGGGAGTTGCGTACATACTGAAGGACACCTTCTTCCCTTTCTTTGTGTTCACCTAATCCAATGTCTGTGGATTTAATGGAAGGATAATTTTTAACTTCAGAGAGCTTCAGAATAAGTGTTGAAAGAACTTCTCAGGTTAGACATGGAAAATTTGTCTGCTTCGCTGCCTAAGGTCACTGAAGTTATCTACAGTTAAGGTACTTCTCTCAAGTTAGCCAAGTAAGAGCAGCTATATTTTGAAGTAGGATTCTTCTTATTCTATTTATGTTCCCAGAATATAGTCCTAACTACTTCAGAAAGTCTCCTGTGTTTCTGAGGAAAAGATCTTCTGTCCTTCATTGCCAAATATGCAGAATTTTGAGATGGCATAGGGTGTTAAAATGCAAATTAAGTCTGTCTGAGCCCATATTACTTTGATGATTTTGGTTGGGATAGAGTTAATTTTCTTCATAGTAGCTAGTATGAGGCTATGTTTTGGAGCAAAAATTTCAGTATTTTAGGACTAGGTTACTACTCAGTGATGTGCCATTCCAGTTGATTAACATTGCAGTTACAGAAAGGAAGTTAAAAGATTTTGTGTTTGTGAATGGAGCTCAGGTTAGTGGTGAGATTTTTCTAAAAAGTGTCTCTTCTTTGTAAATAGCTTCTGGTCTTCCAGAACATAGTATTTTTACTAATTGGCTGAAAATGTTGGCAAATCATGAGCATCTGGGTGTGAATAGTCAAAGTTCAGAAGTGAACTAATTTTGTTTAATTTTTGTTGGGTAGGTTGATCATGTGGCATCTTTCTGTGCCCTGTTTAGATGAACACATACAGCAGCACTGAGGACCTGTTTGCTAGGATGAAACTTGAGTTTGACAATCTGAAAATTCCTTTTCCACAAGTATTCTCTAAATGTTTCTTTAGAACTTGGCTGCTTCTGAGATTTTTCCTGCCAAGAAACTGGTCGGCTGGACTGTTCGTGGAAAGTGAACCCCAAAGGAAAGTGAACACAGGCAAAATGAATTCATGGGTTGGATAGTCATAGAAAATGTCAAGCAATTCGATCAGCTCTCATTAGTAGCTAGCAGATTGGGCTTCTTGCTTCCTCCTGACTGCTCAAATTAATAACCCAACTCTCCATCCTTGTGCTTTCTCTGGCATTGTGTCAAGAGCAAGGGAATGAGGTGTGGAGGAGTTCAAGGAAACAGTGAAATGGTACCTGCCCTTTTAATTCAAGTTGTAGAAAGTTCACTTGAGACCTAAATCAGAAATTGAACTCACATCTCTGATCACAACCAGAGCTGTATAGCATCTGAACTGGAGCACATGAAGACAATTCGCAGGTTTTGGTCATTGAGCTGAGTTAAATTAAAGTCCACTTATTTTAAGGTGCCTCAGCTAGCCTATGTATGAATTTTGGATTCTGATTTTTACACAGTCTCATCTGGGTAATGACTGTTTAGGGACATGTGTGTGCGCTCAGTGGTAACTAATTGAATGAAAGGAAAAGGTCCTCTAAAATGTTTTCCATATTGGTGGCATTAGGCAGCCCAAGGCCAGTGTGAAACTAAAAGGCAAAGAAGAGAGGAGTAGGAAGTCTCAAAATTGACTACGTTTTTAAAGCTGGGTTATCAGCACCTTACTTCCTAGTTAAAAAAAAAAAAAAAAAAAAGTATTTTGTGTTTCCATAACTGCATTGCCTCCATGTGTTCTGGCGACTTACTTTGTTTAGGTAAACATGGAATCATTCATCTTAGAGCTCTGGGTTTTACTGAGCCTCATCAACTTGTGGCTAGATTTGCAAGTGCCATTATGTAAACAAGTGGAAAGTGGCAGTTTATAAAAGACTGCAGTGGTGAACAACAGGGTGCCGCCAGGTGTATAATATTGGGAATTGTACTCTTGGAGTAAAAGTGTAATTGGAAGTAAAGCATGTCCAAGAAGTTCAGCAGTTCCTAGTACTTTGGGTGCCTCATTTACAGTGTCCTAACTGAGAAATTTTACATGGTTTGGTTTGCATATTTTCATTGTGTGGGAATGCTACACGCCACTGCCATGACTATCGTGATTTTGATTTTAAACTGGGACCTTTAAAAACCCAACTCGCAGATCCACAGGGTCTTTCTGGAGTTCTAGATCCAGCACAGTCTTAATGCACGCATCATGGTGATTTTTGACCAAGCTTCACATTGTCTCTAGATCTATAATGGGCCAGAACAAATGCCSAAGTCCAAACTCATTCGAATACTTGTGGTGCCTGTGGCTGTCTCTAATTTTTTTTGTTGTTGTTCTATTGATCCTAGGCTTGAAGAAAGGACAACGGAATAGGTGGATGAAATCTGCTGCACTACTGGCAAAGGTAATAGGCATTATTAATACAAGCTTGGTGGTAAAGCAGGGAATGACTTGACTAAATACGAATAACAGTGTGGCAGCAATTTCAAAAACTATCCTCTCTCACCTGTTTTTCTTTACGCGCACTCAAGTTGCAAAAAGGCAAACTATAGTGCATTACAGTGCCAGCTGCCATTCATGGAGGGGTGGTGAGTACGTTCATCCAACGATGACAGCAGGGCAGGCATTCCTTTGCATTGCTACTTGAGATACATTAGGCAGTCCTACAGCCCCTGAAAAACTTCTGCTGCCTCGGTGCCTGCAGTCAGCCCAGGCCGGCTGCTGCTTGTTGATGAATAGGAGGTGCTAATCTCTTTCTTCCTAAGAGACCTCTTTGTCCAGAAGTGTCAGGATTTAATTGGCTTGTTCACACTTTCTCCAGCAGACTCTGACTTCTAACACTTCCTCCACACCCCACCGCCACTCTTTGGTTCATGGTGTCAACAGGGCTGGAAGTGTTTTAATTCCTTTACAGACAATCCTCCTCCACGCCCAGAGCACAACTGGGTGGACTGTTGGGGCTTAGCATGCTGGAAGTTGTTAAACCTAAAGGGCGATTTTTTTTTTTTGTCTGAAGGGATTTAGTCCATAGCCCTTGAATGCTTGCAGGGAGTGAAGCATTTTCTGTGAGCAAAGCATTAATTCTTGACTGGAGGTGGAACAAAATAATTAAATTGTAGTGAGTAATTTTTTTTCATTTGTTTGCTCAAATCTATTATATCCTGACTTGTCTTTACGTATAACAGTGTTACAATAGCATCTATTGGTCCCATTGAAAGATTCAGACTCCGCTGTGCTAGGTGCTGGGCAAACTGATGAAAACCAGGCTGCTTTTCTATAAAGATTTTGTCCTTTATTTAAAGGTGAGTCAGAGTATAATGAATGAAAAAGAGCTATTTGTTCTCCCACTTGTTAGAGAAACTGAGTCACAGAGAGATTTAAATACATTTTTTGTTCTCGTTATTGTATGCTTGGAAACAAATACAATTTGGCAGTGCTGTTAACCCATTACTCCAAGAGCTTCAGAGACTGTGCAGCCCACTGTACTAACCAGGAACTTTAGAAGAGCAGGCTCTATTCTGGGATCAGCCATTGCCATACTGTAGGACTGGACTGAAACACTTTCACTCTTATTCCCTCTCCCTATCTTGTCTTTATAATAGTCTTTGAGCTTCCTTGGACAGAGACTGTAACTTTCTAGGTGTTTGCACAATGCTTACTATACAGCGCACTCAATCTTTCTTGATGCCGCTGAACAATAATGACCAGTAATTGAAACGTCCTCGGTGGTGGGAACATAGATGGAAGTAGGTATTGTGATCAGACTAATATCAGGAACCAAGAAGAGTGAAGGTAAGAGTTCAGAGAACAAGTCTATGCAAATTAAGACGGGGAGGAGGTAGGGCCAAAGCAAAATCAGGGGATTTGTTTGGGGAGAGGAACCTAGATAGATCTGGCAGATACAGTCGTTAGGCAGATACAATCATTAAGGATCAGAAGGTTGAGCAGTAAAGAACCAGATAGCCATAGTATTGCTCAAAGCTACTGAAAAGATTTACCTCTATAACTGATTGTGGAACAATCATTAATTGGACCCGGGATCTTGATGCCTGGGGAGACTGTTTACAATGAGCTTCAGGACTGACAGTGTGTCAGTGTATGTAGTCCTTACACCCTAGGTACGAGAGGCACCACCCTTCCATTTTTGGAGCTGAGAACTGAGACTGTTGAACAGCCTCTGCAAAGTCTGTGTTGCTATTAAATAATTGTTCCACAGAAAGTAGGGGATTGCTTTTTCTTTTTATTTTGGTTACTTGAGTCATAGCTGACAAATAGAAAAATCATTCCATGGTTATCTGAAAGACGATGTCATATACAATGGCAATTAGAAATATTTCCAAAATTAAACCTCCAAAGGCGGAAGCAAATTACAATGCAAGCAACCTTTGACCCTAAAGAATCATAATGGCTTCCTGGATTTGGAGATATTATGAGCTAAAGGCAGAGAGGTACTGCTGCTGGCTCATAATAAGTGTTAAAATTAGAACACAATGTGGTAACCTTGGGTGTGTCTTTCTGATCTGAATTCTCCTCCCACCCACACCTCTGTTTAATAATGATGTGTTTTGAAAGGCCTGTGTCTGGCTGCCTTAATGTCTAGGCACTCGCACCAAGTGCATCAGCTTTGGTAGTTATCACTCTGCCAGACAATGTGGGCCGCAATCCAAAAAAGTACAAAAGTACTTGTTTACACTTAAGTATGGGAACAATTCTGCCAAAGTGAAGACAGCTGCTGTGCTGTGCAGGAAATCAGCTGTGGGTGCCTGTAAGCTCCCCATATCTGAGAAAGCATCATCTCAATTTTGTTTTTTGGTTTTTTGTGGGGTTTTTTTTTGCATTTTGGCACATTTTTTGGGCATAGACCTGCGTGCTCATCCCTTTGGGAAATAGGGCTCTTAGAATCGTAGAATCATAGAATCATTAAGGTTGGAAAAGATCTCTGAGATCATAAAGTCCAACCGTCAGCCCAACACCACCATGCTCACTAAACCATGTCCCGAAGTGCCACATCTACATGTTTTCTGAACGCCTCCAGTGATGGTGACTCCACCACTTCCCTGGGCAGCCTGTTCCAATGGTTGACAATCCTTTCAGTGAAGAAATTTTTCCTAATGTCCAATCTAAACCTCCCCTGGTGCAACTTGAGGCCATTTCCTCTCGTCCTATCACTAGTTACCTGGGAGAAGAGACCAACACCCACCTCTCCACAGCCTCCTTTCAGGTAGTTGTAGAGAGTGATAAGGTCTCCCCTCAGTCTCCTTTTCTCCAGGCTAAACAACCCCAGCTCCCTCAGCCGCTCCTCATAAGACCTGTGCTCCAAACCCTTCACCAGCTTCGTCGCCCTTCTCTGGACACGCTCCAGCACCTCAATGTCCTTCTTGTAGTGAGGGGCCCAAAACTGAACACAGTATTCGAGGTGCGGCCTCACCAGTGCCGAGTACAGGGGCAYGATCACCTCCCTRCTCCTGCTGGYCACACTRTTYCTGACACAGGCCAGGATGCCGTTGGCCTTCTTGGCCACCTGGGCACACTGCCGGCTCATGTTCAGCCGGCTGTCGTCCAGCACCCCCAGGTCCTTTTCCGCCGGGAGCTTTCCAGCCACTCTTCCCCAAGYCTGTAGCGTTGCCTGGGGTTGTTGTGACCCAAGTGCAGGACCCGGCAATCTTGTTGCCATATACACCCCCAGCATAGGCTTACTGTTCCTACAACAGCAGTACCCAGAGCAGGCTTGTCTCATTGTACCAGGCTTTGTACAAACACATAGTAAAAGTTCTGGCCTAAAAAAGAAAAAAAAAAATATTACAGTCTGAACAGACAAGGCAGACAGTGAGTCTCTCTTGGGGAGAGTAACAGAGAGATAAGCYGGCCTAGGAAATGTTAGGACATTTAAAATCTTTTCCTGTTCTCTCTCACAGAAGAAAGAACATTATATTTGACTACATACACGAATACAGATTTAAAAATAGCTGGGTTCCTTCCTGACTGAGGGAGAAAGACAGAAATAAGCCAAATTTATTAGCCGCCTAGCAAGCTTGCATTGAATTTTTGCTTGTCAGGACTCCCCCAAGTAATTGTGTTTTTATATACAAGTTGGTTGGGGGAGTGTTTCATGAGCAAATACCTTGATTTATGCATGAATATCTGTATTTGCAGGAGAGAAACAAGCCTAATGTTTGTGTAAGCAAATTCCAGCCACATAAATGTTTAAGAGAAGTGAAGCCAAGGGGGCAGAATTGTCATTAGACTATTTGGGAGCTGGATTTAGTTGAAGGGCAACATTTTAAAAGCACCTAAGTGACATAGGAGCCTCAGGGCAAGTCTTCACCAGGTGGGGCTTATTAGCGGGAATGCGGTATCCTGCTAATGTAGCTGGGCTGCTTCTGGATCTGCACGGCACCCAGGCAGCACTGTGCTGTACTGTGTGGTGGATTTAGCAGCTTAGGGTCCTCTGCCCTGTGTGCTGTTGTGTGGTATTGACTTCCACTGTGTACCATTTTCAAAGGTGATTTAGACGTRAGCACTGGATTTACAGAAGTATTAAGGTGCCTAACTTCCACTGAAGGCAGTGGAGGCTGGAAGCTTTAAATACCTTTTTGGAGGGTCTGAGCCTCGGGGCCAGATTTACGAAGCTGTATAGATATCTGAAATGCCTGGTGATCTTTACAAAAGCACCAAATGAGTTAGACCTGTCTCCTCTTGACTTCAAAGTGACTTGTAGGGATAAGAACGTTGGTCCAAGATCTGTGTCTTAAGCTGCCTATATAGCTTTGTGGAGTTGATCTTTAGGAGAGCATATCTTACCTTGGAGCCCAACTCGGTCTCACTGAAGGTGAGAGTGGTGGGTATTTCTGAAAATGCTGCCTGCCAAAATCATGAGTAAACCTCAAGACAGACAGAAGGGGTTTGCTGCAATGAAACTGCTGACTTGCTTGAAATCCAGTGTGCTCTGCATATGCTTTACTTTTGTTATGCAATAATGAAGCCAAGTGTGAAAGAGGAGAATGGGATTCCTGCATTTTCCCTTGGAGTACTGGGGATTTAGCGGGGAGGACAAAGTGTTCAATATAGAAAAATGGGGAAAAGCAAGGCAAGCCGTGTGTTTGGGGAGAGAGAAAGAGTAAAGGGAGCATCAGATAATGGAGTGGGGGTAAGGAAGAAGAAAGGGGAAAAATCTGGGCCCAATGGACTTCTGTGCCAGAGTAGCTGAAGCAATTTGTGCAAGATATTCCTTGTCTTTGTCTGTAACTGAAAGCTTTGAGGACAAGGGAGAATGTTCCTCCTGCTTTTAAAGCTGTGTAAGAAGCCCCAGGTCTGTGTTACTGGGTAAGGATGTTTTTTACCAACAGACTTCATGGCTAGATTTACCATGCGGCAGGGGAAGCTCCAGCATCACCACTGCAAGTCATGTAAGCAGCCAAACCACTAACGTTCTTTTTCCCCATTACTGTTGCCATCCCAGTCATAGCTGTCCCTGAAGGCATTCTCACAAGATAACGCTCTGCTATTCTGAAAGGTTGTTAACAGAAGAATGAATTTGTTATTCTGTCTGACAGAAGGGGGAAAGAAAGTAAGACTTTTAACAGGCTTTCTTCATGTCCAGTTGTAAAGATTCAGCTCTTTGTCTTGCCCCTGCGGCCTGGCTATCTTAGATCTGATTGCTAGAGAACTGTTGAAACAGATCCTCATTTAGTACGGAAAATCCTTTCTCCCGCTACAACTGCTGAGGGGTTAAAACCAAAAAGGACAATGATCTGTGAATCATGTTGTACAGAAGACTCCATCATGCAGTGGAGTAGTGACAAGGGTTTGCTTTAAACTGAAATGGATGTGGGTAAGATTTAGACTGGTCTCCTCCCCTAAGGTGGCTTTGTGATGGAGGGAGAGTGTGGGCAGAGTAGCCAGGAGGCTCCCTTTATTCCCCTCGGGCTGCACCACAGTCAGAAACATTAAGGGCAGGGAGCAGGGCAGGGAGGAGGGGAAGGGGTGTCCCTGCTGACCGACCCATTCGAGCCATGGTGATCTGACAGCCCTTTCAGAGCTGTGACTGTCCGGCTGACAACAGGCCAGTGACAGCTCTGTGTGTCGCATGCTGGCTCTCGCCTCCCTTGAGGGCTGAGAGGAGAACAGCGGAGGCAGCTGCCTGGAGTGGCTTCCTTACACATTCTGCTCTTTTCAATGCCAGTGAGGGCGTCTGAGTGAAAGAGAGCACAGCAGACAGGGACTCAATGACAGGTGCCAGTCATGTTGGCTGCAGGGTCTTCAGAGGGAAGGAAACCAACTCTCTTGTCCCCCCCTGCCCCCCTCCAATATTCCCAGCTAGAGAGCCACCCCCAAGGCTTGCCTCCTGATGCAAGCAGCCACTTGGTACATTCTCTTCCTTTCAAGTCCCTTCTCAACACAAACCTGTTTTGCTCCTGTTTCCCACTTTAGCTGCTTGCTACAATGTCCGTATTATTATTTCTCAGTTGAGCCTCGAAATACTCCTCCTGCAAGTGCTTGCAGGCTCATTTCCACACAATAAGGGCAGTTAGCAATTTCTTCCCATCCCCATCTGCTACCTGCCTGCTCTGCAGGACCCAGGGAATAGCAAGAGGCAATTTTGCTTCATGCTTCTGACAATTTCTATTAAGGAAAGCTGAGAGCATATCAATTAAATAAATATATTATATAGACACAGGCAGCCTTTAGGATTTGCTTCTATTTTCTGCAGCACTCCTTGATGTCATGCCTTGAAGACATCTTACCTCTGGTAGCAGCAGCTGCCAGCAGGATAGCTGTTTTGGGTCAAGGGAGAGCCTCAGTTCCTGAGAGAGAATGAGTGAAGCTGAAGGAAGAAGGAAAGTGGCAGAGAAAAATCCCCCTTGGGTACTGGGTAACAGATATTGGCTCGGACTTGGGAAACAGCATATAGGAACCAGGCTAAATTTAAACAGATAAAGAGGCAGATAAAAGGAAACCAAGCAAAGCGTTAAGGTTTCTGAGCTAAAAATCGGGCTAGTCTGCAGTAACTGAAAGCATTTCCGCATCATTTCCAAGCAGGCTTGATAAAGCACCGGAAAAAGTACACTCTGGACTGCCCATATGGGCTCTTCTGGCCAATGTATGTAAATGAGATATGGGGAAGCTTTACGCAGGTTCTTGTGTAGTCTAGAGGGTGCAGGAGTTTGGTAGCTTTAAGCACTCATCTGTGAGAGTAGGCAGTGGGGTTGAATTGGTAAACCAGTCAGTCTCAGACTCTTAACAAGAGAAGGCTCGCTGAGCTCCTCCTTTATGTTGCAGAAGTCAGTTACTGGTGTGAATAGCAAGCCTGGGAAGGCACAGAAGGAGACAGAGGTGCATGCTAAGGTGAGAGCTACCTATAACCTTGAATGCTGCCTCCGGTGGGAGGAAAGGGTACAACATTCAGATACCAAGGGCTGGAATTGCAGAGTTGCTAAACTGAGGTCAGGTGTCTCATACCCTTGAAAATCATCCCATCAAGGTGGAGCCTCTGTAAATAGCACAACTTGATGTTTTAGGCTAATTCTGCAAATGTTGAGCCTGAAATGATGAGGCAACAACTTCTGATAAGCTTGACTCCTGGAGGTCTTGGCAACTCATTCAGAGAGACTTGCAGGATTGTCACATCAGGAGGTTTGTTTCTTCTGCAGCTGCAAACAACAAGGAATCATAATGTGGTTTTTTTCCCCACCCCTGTTGGTTCACCTATGCAGAGCCTTGCAGAGCTCAGTCTAACCTAACCTGGTCAGTGTGCGGACACAGCTGTGCAAGAGGATGCGTAAGCTTTTTCCTTGAAGGCTCTGGAAGGCACTATTAGAAGGATCAAAATTCTAGTCAGTAAGAAGGTGATATTCAGGCCCATTTTGCCTTCCCTGAAAAGCCAACTCCTGCTCTCCTAGTTTCTGATAGAAGCAGAGGTATGAACAGGAACAACCTACTGTATGATGAGCCCAGACCTAGGAATCATATCTGTTTGTTGTTGGGCCAGAAGTGAAGATACTTATCTGACATTTGCAACTCAAAAGCTTATCTGACATTTGCAACTCAAATGCTTAGGGTCATCCCATAGCCCTCTTTACTTTTGGACTCCCAGATGATAGCAGAGGCAAGTAATATCTTTTTCCCTAACAGCTAGCCCAGAGGCTTTAACTGTTTCTGTTGGTTGGGGACCTGCCCCTTGTGGTATGCAACCCTGGTGACCTCAAGGCTAGTATGCAGAAATGTACTTCAGCTTTTCAGAAAAGTTTTGATTGCAATTCAAGTAGCATGCTGCTGGTTTGGATGAAGTAAAATGTGGGGAACTATTGTTTAAGAACACTAAATACTGGATTTTCCTGGTGCTCTATATGAGCTGCCTCATCCTTTCCAAATTCAGCGCAAGGGTTATGGTCTGATTTGTAGTCCCATTTGGGATCAGATCAGGTATCTGAGTGGTTTCTCCACATTTAAGTTTCACCAAAGTATTTACCAATGAGGGCATTTAGTCCCTCAGTTTTTGAGGTTTATCTTTCCAGATGTGGCAGACAGGCTTATTCAGAGGCAGATTCACCGTTTCTGGGGCCAGCTTCATCTTGTGAGATAGCAGAACCTGTGCTTACTGGTAAGAGGTATGTTTGTTTGATCAAAACTCTTCTAGTTCAAGAAAGTGATCTGTTGTGGTCAAAGTGAAATGAAAATATTTGAACTGATGACAGCTGAGCTTCATTAAATTTTCAATGATTATAAAGTCCATAATAATACGTTAATATAAACATAACTGCACTTGCTCTGTGCCCTAGATCTGTATCTAAGTTATACAGATTATTTATGTGATGTCTGATATCATCATAATATCAGATATCTTTTCTCCCTGGATGTCTGAGTTGTGTCCTATCAGGTGGAGGGATTCAGTGATTCAGCAAGTCCTGTCTTTCATAAGTTTCTTCAAAGGGATTAAAAAAAGAAAAACAACCAAAAAAAAAAACCAACCTTGAAAAGATTAGGCAAGTAAGAGCCATAAATAGGGACAGAAGGGAAAACTCATAAATCTAAAGAAGTTTTACAGGTTGAATCTTTGCCTTTTGGATCTTAGTTTTTATTGCCCAAGGTCTTACTGAGGAAGAGCAAAGAAATTTTTGTTTCACTAAAGGCAATAGAGAGATGTTTGCACGATACTTATGTGCTTTTTTTGTGTTAGTACTCTAAGGCCGGATTTTTCTTGGATGCAGCTTTCTTTAAAACTGTGGGGAAAAGGAAAGTTGTTCTCCTACTGCCCCTGCTGCTCCATCCCTTTCCCTCCTTCCCCCTCCTTTCCTCTTGGGTTCCTTGCCTTTCATGTCTTTGTTTGACATCTAGGAAAGAATCATGAGGTGCTGAATATTATTAACTTCTAAACACCTAAGAAATCAGTAGGAAATCGCAAACATTTCGGCCCCCTGACAGTCTCCGTAAATGACCTGTCCGAAATCCCTCCCCTTCTGAGATGAAAAGAGGGAGCCAGGCAGAACAGAGGAGAGAATGGGGAGAGCCGGGGAGTGAGAGGGATACACAAAATAAATGAGAAATATGATTAACTTACTTCCTTGGCTGGGTCTACAGCTGGTTCTGGGTATTTAATAAACAGGTTGACACTCCAGGTTCCCCTCATTAGGTGATCACTAAGGTCTGGGCTGTCATAAATCAAAGAGCCAGGTTATCAAGGCCTGTGATCTTTAACTGTACAGGGGCGCCCAACTGTCTGCCATAACGAGGGCTAAAAAGTGCAAGCTGTAAAGAATTAGCTGGCTGCGGCACTTTAATACACGCGCAGAGGCATGAACATTGTGCCGTCTATGGAATGATTGCCCAGGTATGTACATAGATGGGCTCCTGTCTGTGGGCTGGCAACAGCTTCTGTCTTGAATATGAACATGTGAGGTGCTGTAAGAAGTTAAATGCAATACAGTGCAAATTTGCCTGAGCTAGACAGTTTCTGGCTGTTCGTGGGGAGAAGGTTAAGGAGTCATCTCAGCTTATGTGTTCGTGAAAGGGAGAGGAATTGTTTAATTCCTGGGTGACCAGAGGAGCCAATTCTCTTAATTTGCTTCAGGAACCAGGGAGGAGACACAGCATAGCCCAGTCTCCTTCTGTCTGTGTCATTCAAGTACTGGGCTAGGCACCGCAGAACCTATATATATGTTATGCAATTTAAGAGGAATTATTGCTCTCTAAGGCATACTGCTTTACTGGGACAGCTTGATCCTGCACTGTCCTTTGTGAAGGAAGATAGGGCCTCCATAACACATTTTTGCATTGCAGGTAAGGCGGAAACTTGATGAAAGTTGGGCTGCCTGAAGCCTGCAGCCTGAGGTTTCATAACAAATCTGACACATGAATAAGTTCTGTGAACCCTTGAGTAAGGCAGAGCATCAAACCACACAAGTTCTGGCAGCAAATAGTACAAGCTCTGAGTAAGAGCCAAGTGGACTTATGAGGGGGAAAAAAAGTGTGGTCAATCTCAGGCCCAGTTTTATGAGAATATGAGATAATTTTTATATGCTGGGAATGTTCTCCAGTTTTTGTTTTTGCCCAGTTTTGAATAGCCATTGTCACCCACAAAACCAGGAAAGACTTGGGAGGAGTTTCTAGGCTGATTCTGCAGGACAAGATGCTTGCTGACACAAACACCAGTGGTGAGAAAGAATTTAACTTTGTGCAGCTCTCGTGACTGCAGTATGTGTTAGAAATTGAAATGAGAAATTGAGGGAAAAGGAAATAAGAGGACCTCCCAAAGAGGGCGTTTATTGCGGTACCTTAACCAATGAAGAGTGCTGAGTTCCTCAAGCAATGTTGTTACTAACTTTAGGAAGAACAAGAGTGGGGACTATGGACAGAGCATGACCTGAGGACTGTCAAGCCTTGTGTTTTACTCCTGGCAACTAATGGGACAAGTCAAATTTCCACATGCATCTGGATGAAGTTTGAGGCACAGCTCTATGTTAGAGGGTGGGAATCTGCACAGCTCCAGGGGGAGGCAGCATCTGTGGAGTTCAGCAGCACCCTGCAGCAGGTGGTTGTGGCTGTGTTGGTGGCATCTCCCTAAGCCATCGTCCATGGAGCAAGATAGGTGCTGTCAGTGCATCTTAGGCTGCTCATGTGGACTGGGGACACCTTCAGTGGGGCGCATGTGAGGAACCACATGGGTGGACCAGGGAAGAAGCTCTGAGTTACGCTTATTTTCAAAATGATCTCCTAAGCTGGGCCTCAGCTACTGCTTCCTTCCTTGGACAAGAAGGATGATTCTCTGTGGAAGAAAGACTATGGGAAATGAGATGGCGCAGAGATGACTGCTGTTTTCAGGGACTGAAAGCCCCTAAAGCCTCATCCCGGCAAACATGGATTCACTGAAGCAGCTGTACACCTTGTCACATCTTGTGTGAAGGCCCACATCTACCTGTCTACTAGATATTCAGCTGACAGGATAAGTGATGTCCCTAGACTTAAGCCATAGCTGAAATTCCTTGAGGGGCTCCGAGAGTGCAGTTCCAGCTCTGCTGCAGTCACCCTAGGGCATTCCATGACTATTTATAATGGTGTATGTGGGTTTACTACTTTACAGATTGTAATGCAACTCACTGCCATGGGGGAGAAAAATGTAACACTAAAGCATGACATACTGCCCTTTGGACATTAAACCGTGTGGTTCGTGTCAAGCTGTGAGGTGGAAGTGTCTGGTTCACAATAGTGATTTCAGGGTGTTTTCCTAGCTCTTTCTCCTCCTGTTTTCCTCAACCATATTACATACTAGCCACATATTCTGTCTTTAAACACAGAAGCATCTCTCGTGAAAAATCAACTTAAGCTGTGCTCATGAAGAACAAGAATAGTGAAAAAATCTATTAATCCAAATGCATTTTTTTTTTAACCTCCTGCTCTGATTTCAGTCAGTAAGACACAGATTTTGGAGGAGGTCAGAGATAGATTTTCAAATGTTTGCATGACAGATGTTTTCAGCATGTCAAGTTTACGTTTTGGCAGTAGAATAAAGTGACATTTTCAGAAGAGCTCAGCACTTAACCTGCAGTCAGTGTAGACTGTTCTTTTGAAAACTAGCTGTGTGCTTCTTGATAACCATATAGGACTTACCCATATAGTTAGAGGCTTGCATTAGAATTTTTAGAAGTGCTTAGTTGGTTTAGGATTATGCAGAGAGATTTTACAAATGGCATATAGATACCTTAGTGCCTTCTTGAGAAAACTGATAGGAGTAGGATGCCTAAATGCCCTCTCTGCCTCCGAAAATCATTCCATAGGCCCTGTATCATTTGAGTAATTTTGAAAATCCCATCCTAAATCCTAAAGTCTTTGCTCAGCTCTTTCTTTGCACTTGGACATAACTCTCATTGACCGTTGTGGTAGCTTTTCTTGAATAGAGTCAATTTTCTAAGCCTCTTCTCCAATAACAAACTTTCCAAAAGTATCTTGAAATCAAAAATCTGTCTGAAAAGCAATTATATTACACATAATGTAGGTATATTATGCATTTGGTCCAGTATATTTCACATTATTGTATATCCAGTCTATATTATTAATCACTGGATTGTGTGTCAAGACTTTAGGTTCTTGAATTTCAACCTAAGGATATGAGTTACCAACCCAACCAAGCAAGTGAAAATCTTCTTGTTATTGCAGGAAATTGCCAACACTACCAATTTGTAAGGAGTTTCCTGTGTTCTTGTTAACCAGTTCCTTTCTGTACCATATATTAAGGCAAAACACAAAATATGCTTGTGCAGCATTTGTTGTCCCATCAAAATCATGACTGTCAAAGTGTGGCTAGTGTGGTGCATATCAATGTTGCATACCCTTGGAGAAAAGATTTCCTATCTTCAAATATTAGGAAATAACTACTTTGCTCAATACGTTTAGCTCATCCTATTTTAATACCTGGGGAAGTATGAAGGTAGTTTGGATTTGAGTATAAGTGCATGCTAAAGGAATCATAAGTGAAATAGTTAACAATTTATTTGGAGTCTTTGTGTTTTCTACTTAGTAAACCACTGAAACTTSCTGGGAAGACTACATCTCAAAAAATTTTTTTCCTAGGCTGCTACTAACTCAGTAAGGTACTGCTGCAACTGCTTAAGTTCATTTCGTTTTCCATTATTTTATATGCAGTGACATTCTTTTTTTCTGATAAAGGCATTTGTTGTGGAGAGCAATTCTGCACAGAGGGTTTCTCATTATCCTACTGACCTAGTGGAAGAAAGAGGGTCTGAGACAGCAGAGTTCCCTCTCTGAGTAGGTAGGAACATTCCTTTGAAGAGAAGATTGAATGATAAAGTTCAGACAAGACTGACTGAATCTCTGGAAAGGCATGAGCTTTCTCTGGGCCCAGTCAGCCTGCTTGCTTCTGGCATTCTACAGTTCTATATCAGTTCCCAAGCAGGGTTGCACCTATTTAGTACAGCTGGACTACTTTTAAAAATTTGGTGAGTTCTCCTTGCTAAAATGCATACAGCAATGGAGTAAAAAAAAATTAGCTGACATTGTCCATTACTCTGTCTATATATCACTTGTCTGTAGGCCCAGGTAAGTTGAATGCGACAGCTACCTGTATCACTCAAAAAAATGTCAATTTTTGGCATAGCATGGCTGTTTCTTTTAATGAAAAAAAAAACCAAAACAACTAACTAATCTACCTGCATTGCACATTGAATACTGTAACAGAAAAAAATTTACCTTCTGATGTCCTGAATGAAGTCCCAGACTTGGTCAATTGTATATTGTATAGGTGTAGATTATTAATATTGGTCCATATACTGCACTTTGCACTTGCAAAATAACAGACTGCTTTGTTGAAATCAGTTTGTTCCGGTGTACAACATAGCATCCATTCAAGGGAAAAGAAGAGGTGGGTTTACCTCAGGACTGGCTTAGAAACAGCCAAGCTATTTCACAGGAAGGACTGGAATATTTGGAATATATGTTTTGGCTGAGCTGGAAGGCAGGCCAGGCTACAAATGGATGAGTTCTGTAGCTCTACATAGAGGGAAACTAGAAAAGTATCGGGAGAAGAGGATTTGTAGGGCTACAGAAGACATGGTGTCTGATTTGAAGTACAGTGCGGTACTGACAGAGCTCTAGTTCCCCTGCTTCTGCCCCTTTTCTTTCTCAACTTTTTCCTTCCAGCTTTATCAGTGTCCCACTCCCTGATGATTCTAAAAAGCACTGGATTTAGCTGAATGGCTTTGTAACGGCATGAGCTGGATGTTTTGGGGCACAATTTAATCCTTCGTTTCTGTAGGGTACTAACGAGCTGTTTCCAAATCCTCTGGTGCCACTGGAGAGTCATTTAGTGGCAACTTTTCTGCTGAAAGACAGAGCTCAGGGTTTCACATGTGATATAATTAACACCAGGCTAAGTGCTACTTGAGCACCTGGTATTGTTTATATGTTTCTGAGTTATGCAGACTTTAATGTGAATTTTGTCATGAGTAAGCAGATGTCATCATCGTATTAGACTAACATAGCTCATTGCGAGAAGACCCCTAAATCTGCCTTCTTTAGATGACTTTATCTGTAGGACTTCATTGTTCTGCCTGACTTAGTTAAGGTCTGAACTGATAAGGTTTTTGTTTCAGCTGTAGCTGTTACTGTTATTACAGTTTTTAAAAGTATATAGAGACTGCTGAATGCTAGCTAATTAATAAAGATTTGAGGCTAAGTATAAGCACTGAGGAATGTGGTAAGTTCTCTGTCATTTGACATGTTCTGCACCAGACTGGATTAAGCTATCTAGTAGAGTGTTTCTCCTCCTTACAGATGTTCCTAGATGTGGTGTCAGAAATATTTAAAAAAAAAAAAAATCTGCAGTCTCTGTTATGCTGACTTTATTTATTTTTTAATGAAACTCACTTGAGTACTTCAAC
The DNA here is from genome assembly GCA_030449065.1 of Oceanodroma leucorhoa. Classification (NCBI taxonomy): domain Eukaryota; kingdom Metazoa; phylum Chordata; class Aves; order Procellariiformes; genus Oceanodroma; species Oceanodroma leucorhoa. The sequence continues at coordinate 2,520,848 of JASVER010000064.1, forward strand.
TGATTTTAAAGGTGTTTTTTGTRGGACTAAATACTTGCTGGAGAAACTGTATGGAAGAAAGTGCTATGGTCCATGATGCAAGTTGATTGTTTTATAACCCACTAAAGTGTGGGTTCTGCTAGTTCTGCAGGTGAGGGGTCTGTGAAGGGCTATCTACCTGAACAATGGCAGGGAGGAACAAAGTAAAAAAAGGGAAATTGAGGGTTAGGATGCTGTGGTTATTTAATAACTTAAAAGTATTTTATACACCTTCTGATGGTTCACCTGGAGGCTTTTCTAAGGTCAGTATTTGTTCAAGTTCTATTTGTAGAGAAAGTTAGAGAGCAAGCGAGCAAGAAATGAAGAGCAAACCAGAAACCTCTTTCAACATATTTAACTTGTTACTCGTTTCTTGATGTCCCTACTGAAAAGGAAATAGGGGAAACCTTGGAAACCCAAGCGTTTTTGGCTGCTGTTAAGTTAGGAGCACCCTGGTGAATTATTTTTCCCTTCTCCAGTCAGAACTGTGGCCTGGACTGCAGATCAAAGAAGAGCAGCACTTTGGTTAATCTGGCATAAAAATCTACTTTACCCCAAAGAAACAAGAAGAAAGAGAAATTGAGGCCCAGGCTCCATGGCAACTGTGAGTTAGATTGTTCAAATGGTTGGTAACTGTAACACAGTTGGTTTTTTTGTTTTGTTTTGTTTTTTTAAATAGCAGTACTTGGAAAGATATATTGCTACCATATTGGAAAGGACATTGCATCCCAAGCCGGGCTTGTTTCCTGCTGTTACAGGGAGTGTTCATAACGGTGCATAGACAGGCTTCTGTCCTGTTTTCCTCAACCTGTTACAAAGAATAAAAGCTGGCCAGCTGATTTAACTTTAGGTCTGCTTCAGAAAATGTGTACTGAAGATGCAAGCAATGCTTTTCTTCTTTGAATCTGTTCTGCATCACATGCTAACTTTATAACCGTCGAACCAGGGAAATTTGACATGGCAGGTCACCATTTGTTGTGGGTTTGACCACATACCAGACAGTGCTTGCTTATGACATTGAGATATAATGCTATGTTTAGAGAAAATGCTGCACTGTGACCTTGTATGGCACTGTTGGGTCCTGTGCTGTCAGATGCAAAACTTGCTAGAAGCTTTGATGGGGCACTCGAAAGCTGATTCAGGATTCCTGATTCTCTATTCCTGGTGAATCTACATCTTGCTAATCAGATCACAATCTTTGAATGCCTGCCTGCTGCTGAGCACTCTGGGCTTATCAGTATTTTGGTTCAGGCCAGTCCAAGTAGGGAACTTACCGGCTGTGGCAATCAGGAGTCTGGGTCTATCTGSTTAGAGCGCACCTGGAACAATCAGGAGTAGCAGTCAGGTTGCTCTTTATTATTCTTGCATCTTTTGCCACAAAGGTTTTTTTATCTGCAGGTAGTAGTCTGATGCAGTTACACTAACGACCTAGATCTTGCTCAACTTTATCACAAGCTGCTTAGTTAACCGCAAGCCTAAGTCCTGAGATATCAAGCCGGTCCTTTTCAGAGCTGGACAAACATTTTCAGGTGAGTAGAAATCTCCATAACAAATTTATGGCCAGTAGTTTGATTGTAGTCTTGCTCATGTCTGTGAGTGCATACTCAGGCTATCCCTGAGACAAATCTGTCTGAAGTCCTTCTTTGAAGGGAATTCTGTTTCCTGTGTATGTAAGCTGGATCGTTCTATTGCTTAACTATCTGTTTTATTAGGAAATTAATGACACCTTGTTTAATATCAAACCCAAATATTCTTGCTGTCAGCAAAGCTGGTTACATTTTGTTCTACCACCAAGTCACCAGAGAAAAAAATGAATGTCAGTCTTTTTCATAACCACCACTTACCTACTACAAAAGAATAATAATGTCCTGTTCTCTCTTTTGGATGGAAAATAAATAGAGTTCCATCAATCTTTTTCCTTCAGCAATGTTTCTGAACCTTCTTGTAATTCGTGATGGTCTCTTGTCTGTGTACAGCTGTCTTGCAGTGAGGTGGCCAAAACTAGATATCTTGGGTTAATTTGAGGCATGCCTAGCACCTACAGGGAAAATGACATTCCATTTCTCACCTGTCAGTACATTCTGGGATGAGATGTCTTTCTCCTCCTTCTCCCTTCTCTTTTTTTGGTGACATCAACTTGTTGATCAAAATTTAGTTTGCATTGTACTGTAGGTTGAAGACCCTTCTCTGAATATTGCTGCCACTTGTTCATATCTGTTTGAATTTGTTTATTATAGATAGAACATTTTGTACTTGTCTATTTTGTTCCATCTTGATACAATCGATCTTTTTTTTCCCTATTTATTGAGATTGTTGACTGCTAATGATACCTTCCAAAATGGTTGCTGCGTATCTCTAAGGGCTATCTATGCTAATGACTCATGAAACTGGAGCTGATATGGTCCCCTGTAGAACTACATGTGAAGTGTCCTGTCAGTTTGACAGCAGATTGCTGGTAATTTAAGAGGATTTTCTAGATAGGTGTACACCCAAATGGTGGTGATTTTAGTCTACATTTGATTTCCCTTGTATGCTTTGAAAACATTAGGTGGGCAAGGATTAAAAGCATTGCTTTTTTTACTTTACTTTTCAAAGTAAATCACCTCTAATGCTTCCCCCCATAATCACTGGGACTGTTACCCCGTTAAATGGAACATAATAAATGGAACATAATTTGTTCCTGACCATCCTGTATTGACAGTTTTTCATCATCCTATTACCTTCCAGTTACTTCTAAACTGATTGTTTAAATTTTTTTTCATGTCTTTCTAGATACCGCAGTTAAGTAATTTGTAATTTACTGAGTTGTGCTTTTAAAGATGGGTCCTTTGTTTGCCTTCTGTTTCTCCAGAACCTTCCTTGTCCTCCAGAATTACATCAGGATTAATACTAGTTATTCACAGATTAACTGTTTCAGCTACTTTTGAACTGCTTTAGGGCAGATTTCATCAGCCCTGCATACTTGGTTGTATTCAATTTAGGTAGCTCAGGGTGACCCAAATGTGGCTTCCATGGAGTCTAGAATTTTTGGAATTCTCTCCCCAGACCCCATTTTTACAGAAGGAGGCCTGCTGCCATTCCCAGTTCCTGGCTGTACATGCGCGTGGTGATCCAAGCCCTGTGGAAGCCTAGAATCTGTTCCACAGCTTGGATAATTTATGATGTTTCCTTTTCTCTCTGGGGAAAGAGATTTAGCATACAGACCCCCAGTTGGGCTATACAGACAAAAGTGTTATTTAACCTGCTTTGTCTTTGTTCTGGACTGTGTCTTTTTCCTTGATAGGAAAAATTACCTTGAGTCACCATTAATCTTCTTGTGAATTTGGAAGTAAAGAAGGCATTGATGACTTTCTTATTTTTTTCCTTACTGCTTTTTATGTTCAGTATATGTAATTTGTTTTGCAGTTCCGTCCCTGATTTATTTTTCTCTTCCTCATATGCTCTTCCTTGATATTAACCCTTACTCGTGTGTTACTATTTCCATATTAGCGTTTAATTTTTGGAGTTAATGAAGATCAGAGACATTCCGTTTCCCTTCTGTCAGTTTGCTGCTGTACCCTTAGTATAGTCTGTTCCAGTAAGTTCCAGCTTTACTCTACATTGCTTCCCATTGGAAGTCTTTCTAAGAGATCCAGTATCTACCAATTCCACCAGCTTGCTGGCATCTTCTGTTTTGTAGTCCAGTGTCCTTTTTCATTGTCTGATCTTACCTTTTCTCTGAGAGCAAAGTATTAGAGGTCATGATTCTCTTTCATCCAAGCTATCTTCTGGTTGCAGTTTTCAGCTAGTTCATTCCTGTTAGGTAGGAAGACAGTAAAGATAGCTGATGACATTGTTCGACTCCTCCACCTTCTGAAAAAAAACGCTGTTCCTAAGACACTTGAAGAAGAGGGTGAGCAGGCTATGACTGGCAGTATTGCTTTTCCAGTCGTGAACTAGCTAATTTTCTGTGACCGCTATGGACAACTCCTGTTATTGTTGTGTGGAAGTTTCTAACCATGCTGTATGCCTTTTTCTTCCCTCCAATAAAACATATAATATTTCAAATTCCCAGTTAAATGAAAGCTCAATCTGATTTGATGGTGGGAACTACATTTACCAAAAAAAAAAAAAAAATTGAACTGTAAACTGCTGTTTTGATTCATCCATGTTTGTGATCCCTTGTCATTTGCTGTTAGTGAGCAAAACTGATGCATGTGGATTTTCATTCACATAAAACCACAGGGAATGTTGTGTTTAATCTGAACATCTTAGCCACTGGAGAGCAAGGAGATTTGGTATGTGAACAAAACTATTCACTATTCTCTTGTGTAAAGGGCTTTGGACATCCACTCAGAGAGCAGAAGCAACAGCATATGACTTATGTGCCCAATTACACACTGTGTATAACTAAGTAGCTGAACCAAACAGTTCACAAATGCTTTATAGTCTGAAAACAGCCAGTTAAAATCTCCAGCCAAAGACAGCATGCATTCAGAGAAATCGGGCTTCTTTAATGTTTTGTGAAAACACAAAAAGGGCTAAATTTGCAGCTATCCCTGAGGAATTATCTGTGAGCACTATCTTCAAATAATAATTTAATCATCTTCTTTGGCTGCCCATGGTCACAAAGCTGTAATTGATTAAAAATGATCCTTTTTGTAACAAAATAAGGCTGCAGAATAAAAATGAGATTCTAAGGTGATTCTAATGTGCCCTGCTCTTGGCAATATGATAAGGAGCAATTCTGTAGAAAACCAAAGAATCTCACAGCGAAAGGTTTGGGGACTGTTACAGAGAAATCTTTTTCCAGACTTTAGGGTGTTTTAGACTGAATTTGGAGGTTTTTCTTTTTCTCCTTTCTCCTTTCTCCTTTCTCCTTTCTCCTTTCTCCTTTTCCTTTTTTCTTTTTCTTTTTTCTTCCTTTTTTCTTTTTTCTTTTTTCTTTTTTTCTTTTTTCTTTTTTCTTTTTTCTTCTTTTTTATTTTTTCTTTTTTCTTTTTTTTTTCTTTTTTCTTTTTTTTTTTTTTTTTTTTTACAGTGTATTCATGTTTCCTAGGGAGCTGAATGGGGGAAAGGGACTTCTTTCAAAAGCCACATGGCCCGCTTCCAATTCTGATAGATAAAGTCAACCTGCTTGGCCCCACCAACAGGAAATAGGATGCTGCCCCTTTAAGCAGACTGTAAGGAGTATGGAATTACGGCTAACTTGGTTTGGAGCCTTTGTGTAAGGCTTTCAGGAAGAGATAAACCATTAATCATGCACAATTACTCTGACCTTGCATGAACTAAAGCCTCTCTGAACACATAAGATTACCGTCTCTGGGGACCTTGAGATACTGACACGATCAGCTCAGTACTAGGGCATTGGAAACTGCTGCACGAAATGGCTGAAAGCTTGGCCTTTATTTCGTTTTCTTAAACTGGAGTCTTTCTTTCCACACAGGATAGGTATTTATCTTTCTAACATGCTTGCTGTGTAAACTAAGGAAAAGTAATTTCCCTTGAGCCAGGATTTGAGTTCATAGAATGTGAGTGGAAAACGATGGCAGTGCTTAAGAGAATAAATTGCATTTGTTTTTTAATCAAATGTTTTCTTAAATTTACTGAGGTGGAGCTCTTCACACTTATTGCTACTGTCTCCCTGTGGAGGACCCTTTTTTTCTCTGGGGTTAGTACAGCTCTTAGCACAAGTGTTATGGTCAGTGGCAGAGATTCTTAGGTAGTTTTGCAGTGTAATTTATTTTTGCTGGTGTTACTGCTTTCCCAGTACCATCCTCACCGTTTTAATTAGATTTTAGATGGTGATTTTCAGGGTCAGTTTACATTCCCTCCATTAGTCTTGTTTAGCATTTCTCTTGCCTCTTAAACTCCTTAAACAAACATGTCTTACACACGTCCGATGATATACTTTCCTCTGTCTCTTCTTTCCCCAACCTCCTGGCACTAGCAGCAATATGTAAAATAATAATAATAAATGAGCAATTAAGTATTTACTCATTAAGTAATTATTGATTTCAACTTGTCATTTTTCAAAATTAGGGTGAGCTAAAAATGCACATGAACAGTGGCAGAAGCGCAACTAACTCAGTAAAATGCAGTACCTTGTTTACATTTGATCCTTCATCATGTGTTTGATCCTTACAGCTTCATTCACTTATAAAATTTATACTGCTATAAATATTTTACTTACACATGTTATCTTTTTAGATTGTTATTTACTGAAGTGCAACATCTATTTTGAACATAATTTCACATTGATATAACTATCTTTTCTCCCTTTTCACAAAGGAGTAATTATATGTGTATATTGGATCTGCAGCAGGAAGTTTATACTGCTTTAACTTACAGTTAGTAAGTTACGACAGCTAGTAAGTAGCACTTACATGAGTAGTAGAAGATTTGTGTGCAGAGCACTTGTCTTGCCGACCCTAGTTTACATCTTTAGAAGATTAAATACCTTTTAAAAAGAAATGGTCTTCGTCATTGGAAAACTGCAGATGTTTTTTTTTTAGGGTCTTGATTTTACACTATCCGTGACTGTTTGACTTCAGTTGTAGAAGATCTGACTGGAAGACTACAAGGATTCCTGTTCGATGTTTTTATTCATCTGTATTTTTCAAACCCTCAATCAGATGCCAGCAAGCTATCTCCATTACAGGGAAGGTTGACATGAAGATGAACTCTGCTATTTTAGCCTTTATTTTTCTGCAAAAAGATTTGTGTTTGAAACCAAACCTTTCCCTGTATACGTCTCCGGAATACTTCATTGGAATTTGCACAGGTTGCTGCCCRTTCCTTCGCTCTACATGTGACAAAGACTTGGAAAAACTGTAATCTTGCATAGACTTCATTTATCAGTGTTTTAAGGTTCCAGTGATAAAATGTTTTGTCCACTGAAGTAGCAAATTTCTAATTTTTCAGAGATGAGGTTTTAAGAAAATGGAGATGGCTCATCATGCGTTAAAGGACTGGATGATGGGATCCAAACTATAATACATGTCCAATTCTGACCAATGCCTCTGTGTTGCATGCTTTGTAAGAGGATGGGTAAGTCCAAAAGAAATAAGTATGCTCTTCACATAGTGAATGATGCAGAGAAAGTGTATTGGGAACKTCTCCCTAAAAAGTGATTGAGAAGGTAGGCATAATGAAAATGCCACAAGTACAGTGGTAAGGAATTTTTTTAACAGGTAAGATACCTGGTAGGAGTGTCAAGCCTGTTGCTTCGGGACATCAGTTGCTCTGTAACTACTGGAGGTAAGGAGAAATTCTTTTATAAGGAAGATTTCTCTAGGTTATTTGCTGCAAGCTTTCTGCACAGTGTTCCTGAGCCATGTTCATAGTCACTCTTTATAATTACTGCTAGATTTGGTAGCAGTTGATTTTAWGTATTAAGGAAGGGTATTAAAACGCTCCCTGTAGCCACTAGGCATTGAGGATGAGAGCCTGGTTTGAGGGAGCTGTCCAGTACTAGCTGGAGAAGACAGATACTGTGCTTGCGCTTCTCCCCAGATATTTTTTTAATTTCTTTTTCCCCTCTCCTTTACGTTTTCCACTAATGCGTTCTAAAGGTACTGCCAATGACTAAAGGGCTGTTGATTCTAAGAAATATTCTACAGAAAGTAAACTCATGGAAAAAAACAAAACCAAAACAAAAAAACCCACAGGCTTACTAAAACAGAATGGATGGAATATTTAGTGGAAATTTAGTGAAGACCATAGAAATTAACGGAAGCAGGGGAGAGTCTAAAAGCAAGAGTACCATTTAGATGCCATCAGCCAAAATATAACAGTCTGTAAGGGCAAKATGATTTTGTCAGTATCACTAAAGCAAGATGTTTCTGAACATTGAACTTGCTTGTATTCAGGACGAAGAGATACTGGAAATATAAAAGCAAGATATTAGCTGACTGGGTAAGCCAGTATTGGAATAGATTGCCATAGGATGTGGTTGATTCATCGTCACATGCAGTGTGCAAACTGAGACTRCACGTCTGTCTTAAACTATTCTGCATTTCAACCATGAGATATTGCTCTTAGTAATGTTGAGTTTATGTAGCGGGGAAGGATAATTCCTTTCACTGCAGGAGTTTTGGATAGTCAGTGTTTTGCAGGATTTCAGGCCATATGACAGTATTAGTCCCTTCTGGTGTTAAATATGTGAATCCATGAAATTATCTTTTGCTGAAGTGTGGTGCTAAGGCACAGACTTGCTCTGTTTGTGGTGCTGTGGGACCACAACTRCTCATGGCACTCTTGGGCAACTTTGACACAATGCCAGTTTTCAGAGAAGCATGGAGTATCAACCCTGCTCCTCTTTTGTAAAAGGGGCTGCGAAAGGGATAAGAATTAGTTGTGAGTGGAAACAGGCGGAAGCTTGGTGGTAGGAGGGGATGAGGGGAGTCTGTGCTGAACCATATGCTTCACTGCACATGCTGTAAGGGACAAAATCAAACAAAGGTAGATTCTCATCTTACGTAGACCAGCTTCAGTCAGGAGTGAATCAGCTGAAGTCAGTGTCAGAGTTGCATCAAAATAAAGCTTGAAGTGAGTGGTGTCARGCCCATGTTGTTTTTCTGCTTTGTTTTCAGTCCTGTTGCACCTCACTGTAACCAAAGATGTGGAAAGATCCATTGTAAGAGGTTTTAAAATGGAACAGTTCACCATTTGAAGGGAAAAGGACACTGCTTTCTGGTTGCAGTCCAGATGTTTATTCTGTAGCTACACTGCAGTGCTGTTAATAGAGCTAGTGTAGTTGTTCCTGAGACATCTGTTAGTGAGCTGACTTCGATACTGTTGTCTGCACTGCCAGAACCATAATATACTCCATGTGGGCCTATAGGCTGATCTTCTCAAAAAAGTATTATAGACTCTCCTTCTCCCTCTTGCTATACTGCCAGGAGTACTRATGCTTTTTACCTTAAAACTAGCTCAGCCATGTATATTCAAGCTATGCTTTGGACTGAAAGTGTGGATATTTTCTTTAGTTTTATATTTGATTTTACAAAAATCTAAAACCTAACCAGGCAGATTCTGCAAGTCCTGAACCTGTCCTGGTTTTGCCATTCTCTATTTGAAATCTGAAAGCCTTTGTTTTTGTGGGTCAGAGAGATAAAAATTAGGAGAGACACTCAGGCAGTATAGATCTGTGTAGATTCTCTGCTGCTGACAGTCCAGGTAACTCAGTTAAACCAGCGGAATAGTAGACTGAGGGACTGTATCATACTAATAGGAAAGAGAGAACTCTAGGGGTTAAAGGCAAGAGCATCCTTTTTATAATTAGGACAGATCAGAAGTGGAGCAAAATGTTCTTGCAGCTGAATCAGCTGCCCTCTAACCAGCCTGGAGTCTGGAGCTGGGGCCTGATGGACACTTGTACAGAATGCAATTTAATCTGTAATGGCTGAGGAGGACTCCTCAAAGTCTGCGGCAAATGGCAATTATTGTCCCCTTTTGTCACATCCCCCCCAACCAAAGCAAAAAAAGAGGAAAATTAATGAAAATAACAACAGGGAAGGATCCTAACTAGCATGCCCTGCCTCCCCCTTTCTGTTTAAAAATCCCCTGCAATGTAGTGACTGAAATGAGCTGCCCAATATAATAAAATCTCTCGAGCACCAATGTGAACCAAGAATTCCTCCCCCACACACATGCATACGCACCCCTTTTCCCTAATGAGCAGGGAGACGCCAGCTTGGGGGCTGCAGCCAGTGTTAAATTAGCAGAGAAGGCCATCCGAAGTGGGCTGACTCCAGCGTAAACTGCCTTAAGTGTCTGTTTATTAAATCACACTACCGCTTAGAGTCTGCCCTGCTGCCACATCAGAGCTGTCTGCATACAGACAAATCCTGGGCAGTCCCAGGGGAACTTGGTCCAACTGGATACTGGTAGTAATAAAGCCGGGGGCGGAGAGAGCAAGCCGCCACCAACAGGCCCCTTGTTAGACTCCATCATGTGTTATTCTTCAAGAGCAGAAAAGGCTTTGTCTAAGGTCACTGTTTGCACTTGTTAACAGCGGGGAATCTGGATATCTTGTAACTGTAAAGTCTTCTTCCTCTCTCCATTTTACAAAATCTAAGTCACAGCAGACATTTTCTTGCTAAACTGGCTTCTGTAAGCCTTGGGGCAATAGCTTTCCTGCATCAGTCCTTATTGGGAAGTGTGGCCTTCAGCTTCAACTCTCCTTGGGTTACAGCRTGAGCAGGCTGTTAATACCTAATGATTTTCTAAGAGAATTCACTGGTGTCAATCTATCTTAAGACTTTGGAAGTAGAAATCTACTGCTCAAACCTTAAACCATTGTATTAAAGCAAGGAAAATCAAAATGCTTCTGTATATTTGTACAGTGTGAGGTACAATGAGGGTTTGATTCGGTATGGGATTGCAAAAAAGTAATATTACATACTCTGCATTTAAGACAGACAGAAGAGATATATCCAAGCTGTAAATCTTGTCCTGTCAGTCAGGAGACATCACTTCTTTTTCTGCTAGTTCTGAGAGAAGTTGTTTACCAAGAGCCCTACTATATTCCCTTCTTTCTCAAGGACTAGTTCTTAAATACAATTGGAACCAGGGATGCTGGTTTATGACTCCTACTGCTTATATTACCAGTTGGACTGTCTTGCTCTCTATGCCACACTTCCAAGATAAGTCTTCTTTTCTGCATAAATCCCTGGAGAGGAGTCTTGGTGAGAAGAGGATAACCCTATCATCCCATAAGGAAGCCTAGGATGAAGTTTTGGAAAAGTCTCTGAAATGAATTGTAAGGGTTTGTTGAACAGCTCTTAAATTTGCCATCCTTCCACTTAGCACAGATCTCTCTGTAATACAACTTTTAAGCTTCAAAGTTAAGCTTTCAAGTTTCATCCATGTGTTGTCAGGTCAGGAAATTGAATGTACAGCATACAACTCCATTTTTGTTTATTTTAGCAAATTGGTGGATACTTCCATACATGTATCCCCTGCTCAGCCTGCTGYTTTATGTCTTCCATGAGGGATTTATGCTGCACATAGGCTTCCAGAGACTCCATTGCAGTCCAGATGGCCATCTTCTGTGAGAGCAGGTTAGGAGTCATAGTCAAGCACCCTTTTTTGAGGAGGCCCATTGACTTTGTAGAAGAGCAGCACTTGTTCAGCTAATTTGTATGAGGAAGAAGCTATGCAAAGTTTAATATGGAGTGGTTGGTTTAGCTGGCAGAARGGGAGAGGTGGGCTGTTTTCCATTTCCTTTTAAAATGTCAAACACTAATAGTCTCTTCCGATCATCCTGAGATTGCCAAATAATTGACTCCCGCCTACAGCAAAAACCTCCCTGATCAACAAAGCAGGAAGCTGATGACAGCAATTGCCTGAACGTGTCCAAATTAGTCAACCCCTTGCAACCCCAGCAGGGTCAACAGTGGCAGCCCAGAGGTCGTGGGGCAGCAGGAGATGGAGGTTGAAGATTGCCCTGCTTCCTCTGCCCTCTCATGCCTCCAGGACATAGCAAGGAGATGAGGGATTCACAGCTGGAGCAACCAGCACCTGAACCGCRTGTCCAACAGAGATCTGTTTATTCAGAAGATCTGCTGTATGTTAGCCAAAACACAGGGTTAGGGGAAGAAAGGAGGAAGTGCCTGTCTTTGTGAGTGGCAGCAGGGCAGTTGTGTTCAGTGTGGGGCTGACCCAGTGTCAGACAGCTCCTAGCATGTTTTCTCTTTATGTCCTCCAGGATTTGCTTGCTTTGCTGCACAGAACTGACACATTTACAACAAGCTGGTGTCTGTCCCATTGCTGGATTATTTTTTCTGTGCCTTCATTTGGTCTCTACAGCTGTGCAAGTGACTGCAGAAATATTTGGGTATGTGAATATTGCCCTGGTATAGCCCAGTAAAGCTTGTGGACATAGAGTATTTAGGAATACACATACAGCCCAGGACCTCAGAGAGAAGACAGAGAAGGATGCCCACCAAGCCATTCATTAGKTGGGTGCCTCATCAACAACTCATCCAGTTAGGGGTGCTGGGTTGTTTGATTTTATAAAGTGGTGGAAGTAAAGCAGCAAAGAATCTCTGGCCCCGTTCCCCTCTSTCTTGTTTTTGAAAGGACTGCAGGTGTGCCTGTGACTTCTTGAAGGGAACTCAAGCATCTAAGGGTTGTGGCATTTTCATAAGATTATTTTAGGACTGGGAGAGAGGACAGGGAGAAAGAGAGAAGCATTGTCTCAGAGCTCCCAAGCAATACCTCTGTTGTTACAGGTGAAATGAGAAAGTTTTAAGACCAGGCTCTTTGTCTGCTAGCCTGTATTCTTATCTGTTTCCTAAAGCAGAGGAGCTGGGGATGGGGAGCCTGCCCCTGACAGCTCTCCAGGCGCACTGCTGCGGGTCAGGACCTCTGCCCACGGAAGGAGCACTGCCTTTAGGCCTCCCACGTCTCCTCACAGAAACCTGGGCTGGACGCTCTGTCACACTCTGACAAAGGTCACTTTTACATCCCGTCTTCTAAAAGGTCACAGCATGACCCCAGGTGCAGGAGAAGAGGAGGAGGAAGAAGGTGGCTTTCTCTCTTCTTTTTTCTTTCTTTCTTTCTTTTTTTTAAATTTTTTTAATTTGTTACTACYGCTGGAAAAAATATACCTTGCCTTTGCTCTTGTACTGCCCCCTCTCTCTCGACCCACACTGGCACCTTCTCTTCCTAAATGCTATAGTGTAAGTTTTCCCCTTGTAGGCTTAACTGGCTGGTTACTGGATTTTCTCCTCTTTCTCCACTTTGTTCCATCTGCATAGCTGTAGCTGTTCTATTGATACTTCTTCAAATTAATAAGCAAACACTTCCCACCTTACTGTGCCTTCCAGATGTAAAACCGTATGAGCACAGTTCTTCACCACAGTTTTTGTAAGATGCATGAGCACATACATAAAGGTAGTTTTTCCCCCCAAGGGCTGGGAGGGAGGAAAGTAACAATCTTCTCTGACTCATTCTAGTATATTGTGGTAAGTGGATACGTCTCCTGAAGGGAAAACTACTTTCTCTTGCTCCTTTCTGTCAGCATTTACACATGTCAATGAGAGACAGGGATGAGAGGTAAAAGCCAAATCCGCAGGTGTCGCACACTGTGCTGCATAGTTGTTTCCCAAACTAGGATTTACTGCACCAGCTAGAGGATGAAAATAATTTCTTTTTCTTGACTTAAAGAAGGYCCAATGGTTAACAAGACATTTATGTTCAAACTCTGTACGGCTTTAATTCAGGACTAGTGTCTTTAAATGCTGGATCATCCTTCCAGTGTTATTTGAAGTTCTTCCTTGTCATAGAACTTGCAGCAGCCATAGAATTCTTTTCTGCATTTCAGACGCCGATGGAAGGGAAAAGTGTAATTTTTTTTCTTAAGGGTTGAACTGTGTTACCAAAGACAAAGGTGCTGGACATGATTCTCTTTGTGGGCTACTGCAGTGACTTGTTACAGATGCTAGTTGTAGTCCTTCAAACCACAGAAGTGGGAGAYTCAGTTTCAGAGACATAGTTGACTTTGTGAGGACGATAACTTGATACAAGCTATTTTATTTGCAGTCTTCATTCTTCACAAGGAACTTCCTTAAGATGTTTAAGTAGAGCTATAAAGAGGTAGAGAGAGAAACATGGAGGAGTTGCTTTTTGGAGAACTCATTATAACTTTTATATAGGAAACAGCCTGCCCCTGGCTAGTCTTTGAAAAATAYATAGTCAAGATTTCACTTCTATGATAAAATGTAATAATGTACATCTAGCTTAGATATATGTAAGGGCTCTTTATTACTCACATACCYGAGTCACCTCTCACAGTATGTTTTTTTAACATAGTGTTCCTTTAACAGAGGTACATGCTGTTAGCCCAAAGTAATTAAGTAACTAAAGACCGGCTTACTTTCAATTGTGTGAGTACCTTAAAAAAATCCACGCCTGATTCCTGAGATCTTAAAGGAAATTTATGCAGCTTGCAGACTACCCACGAGGCCAGCCTGCCTGTTCCTGACCATTAACTAACCAGACTGATAGAATTCTTGTGTATTGACCTGACCACAGAAAAGGCAAAATCTGTGGAGAAGTAGAAACTTCTATAAGGTCAAAAACTAGGTCATGGTTGAGCTAAGAATACCAATGAACTGGGCTACCTGTTGAGCAAAAAAAGGAAGAAACAGCCATGATGAAGAATACCCAAAGGTGGTTTTCCGGGTTCCCAGTCAGAAGAGAGACTGTTCCACTAATTGGGTCTTAAAAGGTCTTTTCTATTCTRTTTGAATTCTTATAATATGCCCCTCACCAAGATATGAGGGTGTCTGTCTAAGGATGTCTCTCTTTTCATTCTTTTCAGCTGTGTTTATTTTCCTCTTTCCCCTTACCCATTCTTTGCAAGTTCATGAAGAGCATTCAGACCCCATGAGGGGGTCTCTACAGATCGCCTAAGAAGATTAAGCTCTCTGAATATTTCATGGCCCTGATTGACAGCTCTTGAGGACCTCTTGTAAGCCTGGCGCCCGTATTCTTGTTTWAAAAAAAAAAAAAGAGAGAGAGAGAGACAAGAAAATCACATCCACAGAAAAAAAATTGATCCTATGGTCCCGACCTCTGCTGACGGAAGGCACTAGATGGAGGCAGTTCCTCCCGGACATCTCCCCCTCCTTTTCCCTCCCCACCAGTCTCTACTGTGAAATAAAAGGAAGATAATGGGATTTTAAGAGGCAAGGAGTAGGCAGATGACGTGGTTTCTGCCCCTTTCCCCTCCCCTGAGCTACAGTGCTTAGGCTCATGGCCCCTCAAGAGCTATTGTAAGCCTCTGGCCCTGACTCTCATTCTGTGCCGGCGTTCTTCCTTTTCTAACAAGCTGACCTAGCTGAGCCGATGGCCCCTCATTAGAGGCTGAACTGAAGAGTGAGCCCTGTGCTCTCCTGCAGCCGTTTCACCCCATTAAGGGTTGCCCCCTGGTTGACAGCAGGAAAGGGAGCCGACGACCTGTAAATTCTCATCAGACTGCTTGAGATTCTCCCTTCCCCCTTAATCATCCCATAATAGGCAGCTGAGAAGTTTCTCCTTTATTTAGAAAGGCAGGGCCAAGGAGATCTCCTCACATGCTGGGTTTAGGAGACATTCCTTGATGGAAACAGGAGGATGAGGACAAGGGGGGAGAAAGGCAGAAAGAAACAGCTCCTAGCCCTTCTTACARCTGAAGTGCAGTGAGATTTACTGCCACGCTTGCTACAGATACCRGCATTAAAGACAGCAAGGTCCTGTTTGCTTCTTACCTGATGCTAAAGGAGTAAGTGCATTGCACAGTCTGTTCTTGTAGCCAAATGGCATTTAGCGTGGGAACTGTTAAGCTTACCTGAGAATTTTAAATCTTACTAGGAATAGTAAGTATAACTACAGAAGCGCTAACAATGAAAGGCCCTGATCCTTCCACTTGCTGTTTATTGACTTCAGAGGGTCACTTGGGATTCTCAGGATCATGCCTCTTCTGGCTGGGGCTTGCTTGAGATACAGGTGTAAATTTCTTGTGTGGCTTATCCAAACTTGGGTTTGTAGGCCTTTGCTTCAGCTCTTTTTCAGACCAAAGAGGRGCAATTTACAGGATTATGCTGCTGGGACATGTTTCAGTTCTGCTAACAGGTGTGAGACGAGAGGGAGAGGAGATGGAGCTCATTCCTTCTCAGAGTGAAAGCTCTGGAAACAGTCATGGTTTTGACTGCCTGTGTTTCCCGAATGTAAATGAAGGTGAAACTTTAAAGCTTTGTTTTGAACTGTCGCTGAGGTGGAACAGGCTGGGTAGGGAAGTGAGGGTCAGGGAGCCTTGTCAGTACTGAACATAATAGCCCACCAGTGCTAGATGAGAGAGAACATCTTTTCATGGCTTCAGCACATCTCATGTCTGCACCTCACAGATTGAGTACGTCTTTCCTTCTTTGGACTCTACAATGATTGTGTTTATTGGTCTCTCTTCCAGATTTAAAGTTTATTTTTTAAGATGTTGTTTATAAGATGTTTTAGAGCCCAGAGCACATAGAGGGAAGTACATGTATGCTGCTCTGAAGCAGCTATCTATTGGCTGTTACTGTGAAGGAAACCATTAATCTATGAAAACACTGAATTTGCCCGAGATCCCCATTTCACTTATCTCTTGATGGGCTTGTTCAAGTTTGGAGCTAACCACAGTGCAGGAGTATGAGTCATCTCAGATCAGTGACATATTTATTTAAGCAGACATGACCTGCTTAAATACCTTATGGAATTTTAACTGTGCATTTCAGGCAGAGAGCAGTCGAGTTTATCCCATAGCAAGTGAACCTCCCACTTCTGCTTTCTTCCTTACAGTGGTTCGTAAGGAATCTGTCACTGATAAAGAAAAGGTGGTTGCTACAGGTGGGAGTAAGTGAACCAGAAGGCAGAAGGTCCTAGCAGTATTCATTCTGGACTCACATTATTTAGGGTAAGGATGGTCAGGGAGGAAGGATAGAAAAAGGGAAGCAGGTAAGATAGAGGCCTGTGCTGCATGCACAGAAATTGGCACAGCTTCCTGTTGGCAAGTTTACRGGAATCATCCATGGTGCTGGGGATACTCCACAAATTTGGTGCAATGGGATTATGACCACACTGGTAGACAGAATGGTCACTGCTGAGTAAGTAGGAGACTCTACCAACTTTTCCAGTACTCTAATATTTTCCTTGCTCAAGAATCCAGAGTTGCTGGATTCAATTTAAAGTCTCCACTTTGATGTTAGGCTTGCCTTCTCAGCGTGATTGATCAGCAGTGTAACACAAATCTCTATTAAACTTGAAAATCCTTTCTATGTAGGTTCAGTATTTCTGTGMGAGGTATGGCTGGACGCTCCATTAGGACTTGGGGCCCTTTGAGTAGTGGACTCTTCAAGTTACATGTAGGATGTTATATATAAAAGGCATAGGCAATTTTATAAAGCATCTGTCGAGCCAGTAAGTTATCCAATAACATCACCTTTTTAAAGTCAATTATTATTTTTAACAACCGATTGATGTCCCATTTACTTGCAGTAGCAATCTTGGTGGAATGCCAGTGCCATTTCTCAGTAGTGCTTATCCTGCAGATGCTCTCTGGATGGGGTATGCAGCTTACATCGTGGCTTGCCTATGGCTACAGATCATTATTTTGGGAAGAGAAGAGCATCTGGGTGTTTATAACCATCATGGAAAAGATTTGTATACAAATAGAATCAAAAGAAGCATTAGCTTTTGATTAGTCTCACACCACTGGTGGTAAGCTTTATAAAGGCTCAATTGTTACGGCACAATATTATGACCCTCAGTCTAGTCCTTATCTCATTTGTTACKACTGGCGCTGTCAGCTGGAGTTCAGGGTTCCAGCCTGCGCCCTGYCTGTCAGTCCTCTGTGCCTGGGAGTGCTGTGTAGACAGCAAACTGTTCAAGAACACTGCCAGTGGTTTTGGAGGAGTTTAATCSGCTCCTACTGAAATGAAATGATGCAACACGAACTAGATTTTCATCTTAACTGTAGCCACTGATATGAAGTGGAAAAAGCTCAGCAGACTTCCTCATAACCCTACCATATTTGGGAAGAATGAGTCCTAGGTCTGGGAACTTTTTTCTAAGTTTTGAAACAGAAAGAATCATATCCACAGTTTTCTTGTAGTGGGTACAGCCTCTATAGACAAAATCCTTGACCGAAGGTCAGTGAAACCCTTTTTTAATCCAGTTCTGTTCTTTGACTTAAAGCAATTGTATAAGGAATTTCTGTCTGATTCCTTAAAATCCCTTCCTCTACTCAGCTTGTCAGGCTGAGCAGAAAGCTGAGAATGACAGAGCCGGGAGACAAAGCTACCCTTTAGTCATTCCCAGCTTCTTACATGGTTTGCCAGACCCTCTCATAGACACAGAGAAGGAGCTCTTCAAAGTAACTGAATGCCTACCATCCTCTCATCACTCCTTTTTCAATTTTAGATGAGCAACAAATAAAGCAGGGAAGACTGAAGGTCATTTTTCTTGATGGTGATTGGAGGTCAACCTGCTGGCCTCCTGCAGATTTTTGCTTCTCATCAAATTACTATTTCATCTGTAATTAAACAAGAAATGTTTTTGTTGGAACGAATCTGCTGACGTTTGGGACTGATGGGGTATTTTCACTACCCAGCTTTTAGGTATCTACCTTCATTGGTAAGATTAGGAGACTAATCACATATGTTATGCTCCTGCTTTGAATGCTCTGTAGAAGCCTGCCTCCCTCCCTCTTCTGTCTGCACAGAGGCTTTAGGGAGAAGTCCTTTCCCTRGCTTCGGTAACTGGGATGTAAAAAGGCAGACAGTAAAAATATCCCTCAGTGCTACAAGSTCCTTTGCTTAGGGAGAACTATAAGGATCCTCGTGCACTGGTGTGTTGCAACGGTCAAGAAGGTGGATTTTTTTCCAGGAGTAATTTCTATCTTTTACTTTATATTAAGCATGGTGGAGTATACAGCTTATTGATAATAATCACATTTTTCTGGTCTAGTCACACACAGGAAAATATTTACAAAGRCATGCCTCATCTTCTCTTTTTAGACACCTGATACAGGACAAAAATACTGCTCTTTAAAGCAATCTCATCTCTCTACAGAATTGTAGAATAATTCAAGTTGGAAGGGACTTTTGGAGGTCATCCGATCCAAGCCCCACTCAAAGCAGAGGGGGGTGGCAGTTCAGGATCCTGCTATCCATTCTTGATCCCATACAACAAAGAACTGGCTCTTYCCATTAAGGTTTTCAAGAGTCAGAATTGCACCAGTCCTGCCAACCCTCCCTGCTGGAGTGGCCTTTCTGTGGTAACTGTGGTAAAAGGAGACTGTCTGACCTCRTTATTAGAATAGAGGTGGACTGGGTTTGCAGTGGGTGTCTCAAAATGGCAAATTCATTTCACCCACCCAAGTGGAAAACTGCACATAGCTATGGTTGCTGTATATGTTAAAAAGTGGTTATCACAGTAATAATAGGATGAGAAAAGTAAGGTTTTTCATTAGGAATAAAAGAATGGTAATGGAAAATCTAGGTTCCCTGTTGAAATGGCTATCCATGTTCAAAACCAGAGTGGAATTTAAACTTGGTTTTTAGGGTTCAGAAATTTCTGGATAATTTTTTCCATTTTAATTTGTGGTTAGGAATAGAACCAGAAAGAGCAAGATAACTCACAGTTTCTTCTAGCATTTGGAGATGTGAGCAGAAGTAAAAATGTACTAGAAATCACACACAAGATAATAATTTCCTAAAAGGTTTGGAGCCCAGTTTTGCAGAGTTAGGAGGTTTGCTTCAGTTTCCAGTTAGACAACAGTCATGAGTGCTTACTTGGRTCAAACACATGGCCTGGGTTTGCAAAGAGATCTGTGTGAGTGGGGCCCTGTAAAGGCAGGATTGGGGTCTTGAAGATTTTCCCCTCCTCAGGTTGCACTTGTTGCTCCATGGAGTCCAAGGCAGGGAGGCAGAATCATTGCCTTTGCCTTCCCTCATAAGAGAAAAGAGGTTTTCACTGAATGTTATCATAGGTCTTGAGAATGTCCTTTTATTTTTGAGGGGGTGAAGATATCACCAAAGAGAAACACTGTCCTTTTCATCCAAAAGTAAGCTTTTCTACGAAAAAGGATCACATTTATGTTTGCAGAGGCTGCATTTTGTCTTGAATAAGCTGGCTAAAATTTGGAGTTGAAATCCATGAAATATTTTCATTTGGGTAGAGTGAGATTCTTTTTAAACCAGTTTTGCCAATAGTGAGAGCTGTAAATTTAATATGACATAATGCGCTGTCAACTGTAGTGTTTGAAAGCATGTGGGGAGGAAGGAGTTAAGGATTCTGCTCTATGAGCCATCCACAGCAGGGAATGACCCAGTTTAAAAGGGTTAACAGTATTTGGTTTTTCAGAACTATTTGTTATATCAAGTTAGTGCAGCAGAGGTCACACAGGTCACYGTGCCTCCCCCTTCCCTTTCCATTCCCAGCCCCTACTCCAGTCCTTGTTTCTTCTCTAATTTGATGACCTCAGACACAGCTCTTTCCTTATGATGTTCTTGACAGCATCTTCAGACAATATGTACCTCGAYGCCAGTTGTCTTTCCCTTTTTCTCCTGTCCCTCAGGAGAAAACCTTCGATGCTAAAAGGCACTTTGTGCAGTGGGGAAAAGCCTCAGCAATTTGTTCTGTGGTTTTTGGACAAGAGTAGCTCAGAAAACAGGTTTCCTTGTATGTGCACTCCTAGCATGACTGGCTTTCCTTCCTGGTGTGTATTTGTTTCTTTCTGGTTTGT
>JASVER010000064.1:2541154-2708923 GCA_030449065.1 Oceanodroma leucorhoa
TTTTTTTTTTTTTTTTTTTTATTTTTTATTTTGTGTGTGTGTGATTAAAAGCTTTCTGTAAATCCTAATTTATCTGTTGTACCTTCTGATCTTTTTCATCATGGTGTTGCGGAGTGTGTCTTGCAGAAGTTCTGAGCGAATGCTTTTTTGGGAGTACAAGTTAACATGTTACTGTTTGCAAATGGTAATGGGAAGTTTTGGCTGGAATTTGCACATGGGTTTAGTACCCAAATGAGGTCAGATTTGCTATTGTAACTGTGAGAGTTAAGTACAGAAGATGTTGTTGAGAAGGTTCTCATCTTCATCCCTCCCCTCTGACCTTCTTCCAGGCGAAGCTTCTCTTAGATTTTTCCCAGTGTATTTTTATGGCCTACTTTCAGAGCTACTGAAGGTCCACAGAAAGTAGACTCCTGAAAGTGAAGAAAAACTTCAGGTGCTTGGTGCCTTTTGAAAATCAGGCTATAATCAGGTGATAACTATCATGCTTGTATATTTTTTAGTCTTACCAGTGTCACTGTGTTAACCTTCYGTCACACCATCAACAAGGAATAGAATACAAAACACCCTACCTGATATGAAATCAGGAAAGGTCTCATTTTCCTCGTTCTCAGTTGCTTGTGTTTTACTGTGTTTCTCATTCTTCTGCACCTGCACCTCTTTTGACATCCAGTCAGCTGATTTTTTTAAAAAAATGTTCCTTGCTTCTCATTTTATTCTGCTGCTCATAATGCAGCCAGAGCTAAGGGAATGACACATGCTGTTAGGGGGTAAAATTAGTAAGAGTGTAATGGACCGTTTTTCTTCCTTTGCTATGGTTTGACCTGGTTTCTGAGGAGTGTGCTTTGCTTTTTTTAGAGGGACGGGGTAGTCTAGTCCTGGATGTCCTTAATCTCCTGAGGGAAATGAGGGACCACCAAAAAGCTACTGCTGGTAATGTTAAAGCTGTTTCTTGCAGCCTTCGCAGGGCTGGATAGCTGCCAGACCTCAGTGTTTTTAACCGAGCTAAGGGATCAGTGAGAAAAAATGCCCGTACATATTTGCTTGAATTCAAAAGCGAATTGCAACTTGAGCATGCTTGTGTGGCTTGCATTTGCTTCCTGGTCATGTTCAAGTATGTAAGTGCTACTAGCGTAAATATTAATTAGAAAGCAAAGTTTAAGGCTGTGTCTTCTGTTAGAACTTTTTTTWTACTATACTCCAAGAAAATCCAAGATTTTAGTTCAGTCACCACAAATTGATATATCTGGAGAGCAGACCTGTATATTCAAAGTTTCATGTAACTGGTAAAAGCAAAGTTGAAGCAATACATTTCATTGTCAGCTTTTTCAATTCACAATTTGCTTCTCTGTTGGTAAGTTACAAGGTCTGTTTCCCAGTAGCATGACCAGCTGGCACTGGGTAGGAATCGAAATGTTTGTTTTCAGTTACATGCTTTGCTGGATAAATCAGAAAAAATGGCAATGTTTTGCATACAGTGTATGTGGTAAGCTGTTTATTCAACTCTAATATTGAACATGAGGATTGGATRCAAGACAGTTACAAGTGCCTGACAGCAAATACTTGGTGATTTTCCCAAAAGATGGTGAGGGTGTAGTACATGCAGTGTGAGAGGACTGTGTTCAGATACCATGTTCAGGCAGTTCTGAGCTCTACTGTCAGCTTTGACATTAACTCTGTCTTTAAACAAGTTAGCTAGCATTCCTGCATCAGTTTCCCTGTGAATGAATTGGGCATTGTACTGTGTACTCATCTACCTCACAGAGATACTGTTTCTTCTTTTTATATTATAGCAATTTATGAATGTTTGGTGACCAACCACAACAAAAAGGATTTGAAGTCATAAAAATTTTGGCTAAGGGACTTCTTCATCTGAGCAACCGCTGAACATGTTGGAAAAAAAATGTGTTTGTTTCACCTTCTTTAGCCTTAGGTGGAACGTTCCTAATGTTTCACGTTACCCAGGATGGTACAGGTATTGAATCCAATACCTGTATGTTTCAGATCTTTGCTCTGGATTCTCTGGGAGGATTTAAAATCTTTGCTGCAGGGCCTGACCATATGTTTCAGGATTCTAGAGAGTCATGGAGTTGCTGTGTCATTTATTACGCATTTCTCTTTGCATCTCACCATTGGCCTCAGGACTACAGGTTTTTAGAAGCACAAATGTGGCAGAGGAAGGGAGTATGTGGAGGAATGAAACCCTTTCAAGTTTTTTTGAGTTTTTTATTGTTTTTTGTTTTTTTTTTTTCTTAAAGAAAAAGACAAAGCACTTTTCTGTCATTACAGCATTCTTCTTACCCACCAAGTCATCTAGCTCGAAGGACACTATCGTAACAGGGAAATTTCAAATAACGGAAAGATGTATACAGTTTCTGTAGCAGGGAGGAAAGCATCAAAACAGGAATGGAAATTGGCAGGAGGAGCTCTGAAAGACCAAAAGTTTCCAGCTCAGAAAGACAGTGAGAGAGGAAGTCAGTGAGTGCAAGAGGATTCCCTCTCTCCCCACCTCTCGGCCCCCACCCTCTGTCCTTCCTCCACACCCCACCCGGGGAGATGGGAGAAGAAACTTGGCAAGCCATCTTGTCGCCAATCAATCTGTGGTGTAACAATTAGCACTTAAGCAGCACTCACGCTAAACACAGGCTCAGAAAACACTTAAAAAGGAAAAGAAAAAAAAAMCCAAAACCCCAACACAACAACAACAGGGGAAAGCTGGAACAGATCAATGCCACGCCGAACAGGAGGCACCTAATACCCCATTATTGACGAGGACGATAGCGCTTTAAGTGTGTGCTCTCCATGCTGAGCAATTAGCCAGCAGGACCACTGCAGTGAGGGCAACTCCACCGCAAGAACGCACCCTCCCCCTGCTGCCCACCACTTCCCCCAAGAGGTGTTTGATGACAGCTTCATTTGTTAGCGTGATTCCAATAGCTGGCGGCGCCGGCATCCTTTCCATTACGGAAGAGAGTGCGAGGGGAGGCTGGGCAGTAGGTCTTCTCCCCCCCCTCCCACTGGCCTGTGGTAACAGAATACAGTAGACACGGAGTCTGTCTGTGCACTGGCTAAATTGATTGTAATGGGTTTCTTAACGTGGTGAAAGAGCCGACTGTTTTCTCGCCTCTAAGAAAGGCCGGAGGAAGGAGGAAGTGACTCCAGCGGCTGCAGCACAGTAGATGAAAGTAAACTTTTGTTTAGTAAAGACCAGCCGACTGCAGACTGTCTCTGGCCTTTCAGCTAGCTCTCAGCAACACTGTTTTTTAGAAGAAAGGAGAGAGGGTAGAAAACAAACTGTCAGCTTCCTGACTTGGCTCTTGCTTTCATAATAACCCTGCTGTCTGGCTGCACTTCCCAGAAGCACACTGGAAACCTCTTAATGGCATGGAGTCTGTTTTCAGAAGGTGCCTATGGGCTAAGGCTTTCAAAGGGAATTGATGCACATGTAGGGTAGGGCACATGTGCCTTTAAATGCTTGGCTAGGCTGAGGCTTACCTCAAAACGGTGTGCCTAGCTCCCGTAATAGGAGAAGCTAGGGCCAAGCCTAGAGAGGATATGGCCTTCTGAAGAGTATCCAAACAGCATCTGTTATTGATAAACTAGTGTTTATCTGGAAGCCCAAGAGCCATCCTGAGACCTCCCAAGTGGAGAGACTTGTCCCAGGTTAGACTGTGTCTGTGCAGTCAGATAAAACAATCCATCAGTCAGTCGTACCGGTTTGTCATAGCAAACACAGCAGGTGCCATTCAGGAACTTCAGATGCACGCTCTGCTTTTCTCAGTTGTGCTGAAGCCTGTCCTGCTAATCTTTACTGTATTGTTGCCTAAGCTAGCTGGGATCTGCCTAAGGAAAACAGCRTTGGGAGCTGCCCAGAGTAACCTGGCCCCTTTCTATCCTAGGAGAATCATCGTGTCAGATCTGAGCAGCGTTTGTCAACAAAATAGAACAGATGACACACAGATGTTCAAGCTTTTCTGGGAGGTAGTATATGTTATAATAGCTCTCCGTACAGAAACCTGTTCAGCTGACGTGGGCCATCCCCACATCAGCACACACTCTTGGGGTAACAGAGGCTGGTCTCTTCAATTGCTCATCGCTAGAGATATGCTTTGGTTCCCTCTTCTCTTTCCATGGAATGAGTCTCTTAGAGATACCACAGACTGGCAARTACTACAAAAGATGAGGAGACGCAGACACCTGGTATGTGGGTGCTGCCATATTGTTAGGGAAAAGGAAAATAATTTAAGTTCAACTTCACRGTGGTGTCACTCGTTTGAAGGTGTGTAACCACCTGCAACCCCTTTGCCTGGTTCAGAACATATATTTATTCTCAAAGTTAGATCTTGTGAGTAAAGAAAGGGGGCTGAAAAGTACAACTTCCTGTGCCACTGTAACCAGAAGCTGCTGTTTGCTTCTGACCAGGAGGCTTTAAGATGATGCCAGATGGGRCCATTAAAGCTGTGCAAACAATAAGGAGCACATAGGGGAGGCTGTTAATGGGTTTCTTTTGGAAGCATCAGCTGGAGCTGCTGAATGGGGCACATGACCTATTAAAAAAAGCCACTTGAGAAATCTGTATGCCTGCTGAAATGATGGGATTTTTTTTACCCTCCCTGTTTATGCCAACCCACTAAGGATCTGACATGCTGGATGCTCACACACTTGTGTTTGCAGCTTTGCTCACTTGCCAATATGCTTTATGGCTTGTGCTATAAAGAACTGACATCAATGGACTGGATGAAGCATCCCAACCACATTGTTCTGAACAGAGAGGAAGCCATGTCTAAGGAGATGGCTTCCATAGAAATGTTTGATTACTGCTTCTGGGAAGGGGCAGCCTACTTTTAGTGCAGACTCTTTCCATGGTTACAAACTGATATTTTGCATGGAGAACAAGCAGCACAATTAGAGACAGCTAGCAGAAGACTTGTGAGTTCGTAAGTTCTTAGGCCTTGAGTTCTGGTGGGGGGCTTATGTGATGCAGAGGTTGTGGTATAGCTTGGCAAAGCTATGTGTTTCAGTTCACRTGAGGATCAGCTACTGATTCACTTTGTGCCATATGAAGGGAAATGCCTCTCCCTGCAGTGGCCAAAGAAAAAATGATGTGATGGAGAAGTGATGTTAGAAAAGAAAATATAGATATGCTCCTTAGCAGTGGATCCAGATCTTAAATTGCTCCATACTGTGAAGGTATTTTCAGTCTATCTTTTTTGGCAGAATACTTTAACATCCTGGCTTGAATTTGGACACAGGGAGGCTGTGTTCATTATCACAAAGAGAGTTAGCTCAAGAGTGTGCATGGCAACTGTATTGAACGATTTCAGTGAAGAATTGTTCCTTTAATCACAGCAAAAATAATATCTCGAGTAGCTATGCTTTTATATCTGCCTGTGTAGATGTGGTCACCCTTGTTCAGATCATTCATGTGACTGCAAGCTCCTCTTATAAGTTTCTGCATGGAAGGATTGCAGAGCTGGCCCTCTGGGCCCCAGCCACTGGAGACTCCATATCTGACAGTGCTTTTTGAAGTAAAGTGTGCAAAATGAGAGTATGAAAGCCTTACCACCGCAGCTCACTCTACATAGGTATAAGCGAGCTCACAAGRTGCAGGGGAGAATCAATTTCATGGTGTGCACTGTGTGTTACTTCATTGGATTGGGTTTGAAAGAGGAGAATTTTCTGAGAAAATGTAAACCATTAATTTATTGATTGAAATTTGACTCACTCTCCTTGATTCTTTGCTACTTGAAGCAGGGTCTTATGATTTTACTATGGGCAGGTCAGTTGTCTTACAATGCAGTACATCACCATTCAAACAAGATGGAAACTGCAGTAGAATGGTTGAGTCTTCATTCCCTATAGGGCTGCAAGGCTTGTTCTCTTYGGATGACTCACTCCTGAATGGTGCTACTGTATTTATTTCATAAATAGTACAATATAAAGACGTTGATGACATCTTGCTGAAATAAAGGAAATGAGAATAGAATAGGCCTTCAAGAACACCTTTAGGAAAAGCATGAGATGAAACATTACATTTATCTTTATCTGTGCTGGTAGTGAACAATAATAGAATAACCATGGGAGATGGGTGTTGGTTATCAGGGACCAGCAAGAGCAGAGCTGTTCCATAGGGGAAAATGAGCTGGGAGCTGAGGGCAACCATACAACAGGCAGGGACAGTGACCTCATGGACCAGGGTGCAGTCCCACAGTACTAGAGGACTGACGACAGGGTTGGTGACATTAACGCCTTCTGTTCATGGTCTAATTTGCACAGTCAGACAAATGCAAGGTGACGAGTCATGTCTGAGGTCAAACCAGGAAGTCCACCCAGTGAATCAGGATCAACAAAGGACAGGCAGGACATGGGCATCTCTGTGTCACAGCCCAGGCAAGAACTGGGGGCCTGAGCTTAAGTGGAGCTCCAGGAGCAAGGAGTGGAGGTACCTGGGTGGAGTTCCCAAGTGAGGCTGTCCAGGGCTGTTGAGGCCTGTTAGTATACTCRGGGCTTGAAAGTGGGTGTCTGCATCTTTGCAGTGATGCCTTAGCCCACTTCTGCACAAAAGGAGCTGAAGACTAGCTTTTCAGTTTGACACAACATCCCCTTGAAATTGCATGAGATACTCCACCAGTTTGTTGGAGRCACAAGAGGGAGTGTGTGGTTTGAATTGCGAGTGTGTTTTGTCAAATTCTCAGGAAGTCCGTAACAGATCATTAAGTTAAACTTAGAGACAAACTCAGCATATTTTAAAATGGCAAAATCAAATCTCCAACCCCTTCAAACTGGTGGTGTTTTACACTGGCATGGCAAACAAAAAATTTCACGATGCCAGAACSTCCTGGAACTTAGATTTGTCTCACTTCAAAGGAGGTGTTTTCTTGAGATTTTGTAAGCAGTAATGAAGAACTGATAAGGGAACTTCCCACATATCCTCATTTCTCCTTGCCTTTGCTGTGTGCCTGTAGCTGAGAGATGGAAGAAAATCTGGCAATATGGTCACTGCCGCTATAGTTCCTAAATCTCCAAAAGTGTGAATATGCAGTTCTGCAAATCCTTCCCATCCCTTGCGGGTGCTTGGGAGCCTTTCCCATCTGACAGGAAACATCTCCTGAAGGAAAATCAACTTGAAGTGTTTTCTCTCCCACTTGCCACCTTCCAACTTTGGTTGCTGAGAGGAGAAGAGAAAGGCTTTTAACACCATCCAGTGACCCAGCCCTAAGTACAGTCTCCTGGATTTGATCTAGCTGGGGAGACAGGAGGTCAGCTCCAGGGGCCAGGAAAAGTGAGAGAAACCATGTCAACAGGCTGCTCCCACCGTGTCTGAGTGGTGAATGATGAGCATGTGACATGGTAGAAGGAGTGAGGGTGCTCACCTGGAAAATGTTGCGGGAAGCCTGTCATGGACGTTTAAGTGCTGACAAGATGTGTCTGAGAGATCCTTGCAGTGCATTTAGGATAAGAGTAATCTTTCTCGTGGTTCCTCATTTGGAAGGAAAGTTGCTGCCCTGGTTCATAGTGGGGGAATGAGCAGCAGGTTACAGCTTCATGAGGGGGAGTGAAGTCATTCTTCAATATGGAATAATGCTTCTTTACTTATGTAAGGACTGAAAGGGCAATTGAAGGTGGGGATTTAATTCTGCCATCTTCCCTTGATCCTTAGATCTGATCCCAAATCAACTGAAATCAGCAAAAAACTCATTTTGCCTGAACAGGTTTTGAAGCAGGCTCTATTTCAGGAACATCTCCAGATCAGTAAATTCTTTGATCCGACATGTGACTTCTTTCTGAGAAAAATATCCATGGGATGAATCAGCTGCCTTTCAGTAGTCAAGTGTATCCCGTGTTACCTCCAGGAATGTTGCAGATTAGGTTGGAGGTGGCATTGGGCAAATCTGATACCCAAAGACTTAAAAGTAGTCCTGCTATAGTAGTTGCTGTACTACCATGTAACAGAAAAATCAGACCAGCTCAGGGTTTTATAATCTAAGAGCATATGTACTTCTAGTCACTGTAGTATTGTCTGTGAAGCATTGAAGACTCATCTGAACTGAACTATACTATATCTGTCTTGAGAAATGGATGTGATATAGCAGTGGTGTCATGAACACAGTGCAAAGCAATTTGTCCTGCTGATGAGCTATGCCTAACACTTTTTCTCTGGTATCCCAGTCAGATAACCGAGCTAACTTGGAACAAGCTATGCACTGCACTCTGGTCTGCTTTGGAAATGATCAGAAATGTGTAAGGGGATTATTTGCCCGGAGGCCCCTGACGTGCTGTCTGCCAGTAAAGAGCCAAAGTAATGTTAGAAGTTTCTAGTAGTGTGAAGGGAAGGAATTTACTTTTAGAACTAGATTTTCTATAGTAAATTGTCTTAAGAAATAATGACTTAGTGGGTCTTAACATGTACCTCCCAATGCCTTGTCAGGAAACACGCACTATGGAACCAAAAATGTCTTCTGAAAAGAGGTGACTTGTCTAATTCTGACGTTACTTTAAACTGATAAAATGCATTCGACTTCCCTGCAGTTTTCCTACTTACAATGTGATAAGCAAGAACAGAACCAGGTCCTGATCTGCAACAGATCCTTTTCATTGATCTATTGTCCACACTTTGGTGAAATCGAGGTAACAAATTGGAATTTTCTACTGCTTATATGAGGGCAGAAATTTGAATCTGGTTTTGTTTCTCTTCCTTTGTTTGTTGCTCACACTCTTAATTGCTTGACTTCTGTCATTCTGCAATAGTCAGCTGGGAGAGCTTTGTAATGTTTAGCCCTTGAGCCTGACCTTCCAATCCCTGCAAAGTCCAAAGGAGAGGAAAGAGTTTTAACTGAATTTAATTGGGGTCGTCTTTGCCCATCAGCCTCTTCCTACTCACCACCTGGGGGGTTTGAGCTGGGGCCCTACTAACTGGTGGAGATGGAAGGGAGGAGAGGAGAAGATATCTCCACGTCAGAGCCGTGCAGCTGCCATTCTGGGTTACTGAGCAGACAGGAGATGGTGCCTGCAGGAAACAAAGATGGTTCCCACCTGTCCAGAGCTAATGAGGATGTTTCTGATGTCAGTAATGTTTCCTGATCACAACAAAAAGCAAGTAATCTTCACAACCCACTCATGAGCAATAGGCAAATAGAAGAGGTGGAAGACAGAAGTGAAAGAATCAGGGAATAGGATGCAGATGAGAGATAGAAGACTTGCAAGAAAAGGGAGAGAGATCATTTGAAGGAGGAGAAAAAAAGACAGGGAAAGAGCAAAAGAAGGAAAAGAGAAACTAGAACACATGGCAAAAGAGAGAAAACGAGGGTGTCTGGATGGAGTAGGGAGGAAACGGAGAAATAGAAGGAAGGGGGCTGAGATGAGAAATACTGAAAACACATTGGAGATGGACCAGAAGAAAAAGAGCTAAAGGAATAATAGAAGAAAGCACTAGCAGGTGGAGAGAAGTGATTAACTTAACAGATCCTTTTCACAGAAAAGTTTGAGAAGCCCAGAGCAATGAAGGATGGGACATAGCTTGTAAGAGGAATCTTGGGCATAGAGAAGTTAAGGGAAAAGAGAGGGAGAAAATACTTCTGACATTAATATAAAAKTTTTAATCTTACTCTTGAAGTAGTCTGTTGACTGAAGAGAAAAAATAAGACATCTGCTTCAAGTTAGAAGATGGGAAAAGAAGTGCAAATAGGCAGGAAGCCTGAACCAGGCACTGTATGATTGTTGCTGGTGGGCAACAATCAGRGTGCTCAGAGACCTACAGCATGGATGTGCTCTAAACATCCTGGGAGTGGGGTAGGAATGAGAGCTCAGCAGCTCTCGGGCTGTTGGAAATTTGAGTTGAGGGGCTTTCAGTGTAGATGATTGATAGACTTGACCTTGGATGTCCATTATCATGCGTCTCCTCTGCTTAAAATCTGACAATATGTTTCCAMGAGAAGCTTGGAAGTAGCAGAGGAGTTTTGAAAATCTAGCCTCTGAGCTGAAATTTCTCATTAGTTTGTAGAAATGGAGCCAGTATTTACATTCTTCCATACTGCTTGGATTCTGTGCAGGTGTTTCTGCTCTTAGTAGAGGACACCATAGTATGAAGGGAATTTTACAGATACATGCATATATATATATATTAAAAAAATATATGAGGGTGGTGAAACACTGGASCAGGTTGCCCAGAGAGGTGGTAGATGCCCCATCCCTTGAAACATTCAAGGTCAGGCTGGACGGGGCTCTGAGCAACCTGATCTAGTTGAAGATGTCCCTGGTCACGACAGGGGGGTTGGACTAGATGACCTTTAAAAGTCCCTTCCAACCCAAACTATTCTATGATTCTATGTTCTATATAATATTATATGATATATATGTATTAGTATATAATGCAGAATTTGATCCAAATAACTTTGAAAAATAGCATTTGAGTTTGTGTGACTAAGCAGATCATGCATTGTACATTCAGTCATATAGTTCAAGTTCAGTTTCAGTCATGGACCAAAAAAGCGTACATCATTAGATTGTGAAATAACAAACCAAAATGAAACTTCAAGACTTTTCTGCTAATACAGCACGGTATGTAGTTTCAAGTGCTATTTTTTAACAWATCTTATGCCCAAGTTGGCACAATACTATCAAACTGGTTATATCAGTAGGCTCTTTCAAAACAATCTAGCTCAAAAAAAAAAATCTTCTGGAGATGGAACTAATATGCATACCTGCTTAAACCTAAACCGTTCCTTCCTAAGAGACTTAACTAGTTGGTGCTTGGACTACTGAGCTATACTTGTCCACAGTCTAATCCTTCATCATTACTCTGTGCATTCTCTTGTTTTCTTCTTGAACAATTTTTTTTTCTCTGCACATTACTCTGTCCATGTAAGTTTGCAGGAAGTAATTTCAAGAAATTCCCAGCCTTCCCTAGGCTCTTGAGAAAATAGCAGAGCTATGACAGAGTGTGTTTGTTGGCAGTTTCTTCCTTCTTACTTATAGCTGTGTTYCTTACTCTTAGCTGAAATACTCAAGCAGAAATTTTAAGAGCAGAAATGTCTATTAGGCTAATGTAAGCTGATAACAAATGTAACACAGGGAAAGAACTTCCCTCAGGAATTCCACATCAGTCCTATAACTTCCTTTTTGCTAGCATCTCAAGGAAAATCTTCAATCTTGACATAAAGTGAAAGAGAACCCATTTTAAGTATTGCACAAACTATGAACATGAACTAATAAGTCCTCTGCTGGGGTAGCAGCTATCATCTGTGACTTACAGATAAGAAGCACACAGCTGATGTAAGAGATGTGTCCAGGAATGTGTAGCACTTCTTCGTCTGTTGCAGGAATAAAACTATTGCTTTATAACCCTTGAAAATGTGGTTCATTCTCACAGCCACCCCCTACTCCTTTATCCTTTCCCTGTAACAGATTTACTACAGAAGCACCAACTGGTCCTGCTCACACATTTTTGTCAAAATGGGGCTTGTTTGGTTTTTTTTCCTCCCAAGAATAACGTATTTTATTATCAGCACTTTTATATGTGCTGATATTTCCTTAAATCCTGTGAAAAATCTTACTTTGGAAAATTGATTCTTCCCTTTCCTAGTATCAAATATCATATTTAGAGGTTCATATGTGTTTTCCATGTTTCTGTTGTTTTTAAATTGCATATCAATGAAAGTACTTGGAATAATTGTGATACATAATGTCGTATCGAGGGTGCAATTTATCTCATTTTGGTGTAGCTGTCTGATGATCTTCAACCACAGCTCTTCTGTAGTCAGTATGAGACCATCAGCAGCTCCAGAGCACAATTCAACTCATCTTAAAATATGTGTCAAAGTAGAAATGAATCCTGTTCCGATCAGACTGTCCTGTTAAAAACAGGAAGACACTTGAATCCACACAAGAAGGACAAATGTTTATGTTGGTGCTAAGTAGCAGTTGTCCTTCATGAGTTTAAAAATAAAATGAAAGCAAAGAATATTCTGTCAAAGTATGTCCCATTATAACACTGGTAGCAGCGCACTATCTCAATGTAGTGTTATAAAACAGTGTAGAAAAGCTACAGAATTTAAGAAGGGAATTTTAAATTAACTGGGAACACATATAAAACCAGATTTTTAATTTTTTTTTTTTCATTTCTGTATTGAAAACTCTGGAATTTCAGTCTCCTCAGCTACCTGCAAAGCATTGTTCTGAAGCAGAACAAAGCCAAAATAAAAATGTTAAAGTAGTGCTGTGCAGTGCTCCAGTRTTACAGGGGAGCGTAACTTCAGTCAGGTCTTCCAGTTATCCTCCTCATTTCCCAGCATTTGCCATGGGCCAAGAACAAGAATGGGAAACGCACCAGCTCGTTTCCTAGTCAAGTTTATTTCTGATTTAAAAACACACTATTAGTGTTTCATTCCCCACAAAGACATTGGGCACTCCTCTGGGAAATGCCGAGTGAGTTGGATCACCAGTGAGGCTTTTTACTGGAGCTGCCCTGCTCTGTCCCTGTTTGAAGCTCGGACATGTGACAGTCACAGTGAACAATCACAGCTGAACCCTGGGGAGGTCAGAGTGACATGGCCCTATAGTTTCAGACTCAAAACTTTTAAACGAAGACATTGGGGTCTTTCTCTCTCATGCCCAACCCCCCTCTGCTCCTCTTTGCTGCCCTCCCCCCTTTTCTCTTTGAAGAAGTGTGTGTTGATGTAAGTGGACAACACAGGGAGTCAATAAAGGGGGTATCGGAGAGCCTAGGAGGAGATTGCCTGCAGCAACAGAGAAGACACAATTACTGCAACAACTGTCCAACCAACCACAGCCAGGAGACTCCACTTAATCTAATTGAGTGTGAAGGCAGGCTGGAGACACAGGACCTGCTCCTCCATCCCCCCCTCCCATAATATAGACACTATTGGCTGCTAATTGGCGCCAGTGGGCTGGTGCTAATTGTGCTCATGTCTTGGTCTGAGGACAGGCATGTGAAGGATGAAGGGGTCTGCTGGGAATAGGAGGAGGGGAGAGTGAGGGAGACAGTGGTCATAAAAGTTGGAACAGGGCTTTAATTTCATATCAAATATTTAAGTAAGTGAGTGGAAGATCTGTGAACTCTCTTTGTGGTAACCCACAAAAGGCCTTGGAGAATACCACCCCCCTGCCTCCAGCCCTAGCAATGAGCTATCTGAAGTGCTGTGTTCTTCCTCCTTAGCTTTGTTTAATTAATTGTGAGAATTGCTAACGATCTTTTATTCCTCTTYGTACCTTCTCTGCTTTCTGCCATTGCTACTTCTGCATTCTTTATTTCAAAGATTCAGCTTTTCCAGCTCTAGGGCTGTCAAATGTTTACTGTCTCATGGAAACTTTGGCTGAACAGAATGACAGCTAAGGCTGTGATCATGTTCATTACCCTGAAATTGGATAAGGTCTGATTTGTACATGCAAGGCCAGGATGAGCAGTGGTGACCATGTGTGATGCTGTTTCTTATAAAGGTCCGATCAAACTTCTGGTGGTGGAGGTTTACATGTATCAGATGTTAGTAAGTCTTGTTTACATAGAAAGTGTTGATGTATTAAATGTGTAGATATACATGGCAAAGTTAAAACAGCTATTTGTACTCCCAGTATGGGTATAATCATAGCTGTACAGTTGTACGGGAGTTGCATATTTCACA
The DNA here is from genome assembly GCA_030449065.1 of Oceanodroma leucorhoa. Lineage (NCBI taxonomy): Eukaryota > Metazoa > Chordata > Aves > Procellariiformes > Oceanodroma > Oceanodroma leucorhoa. The sequence goes on from JASVER010000064.1 coordinate 2,554,789, forward strand.
TACGTCATTCCTTTTTCTTTCTCAAACAGAAGGCACTCTATCTGCATATTAAAATACTTTTTTTGCTCAACTTTTTTGTAGACAAATGTGTGCTCTGTGGACAGCAGTGCCTATGGAACAAGTTACTGCGTGCTGACCCTCTTGCAGATCCTTAGCCCCGCAACTCCTGCTGGAGATGAATACTGTCTTAGATCTGTCAGCAGAGATGCTTGTGTGAGTGCTCTCTCACCTGTGTTAGTCAAATCAGCATGGTCGTTTGGGTAGTAAGCTCCTAAAGTGCGTATGTGTGGGGCGGTGGGGGCAGAAAGCTGGGATTGGAGGCACTGGTCATTTCCACCTTACAGCTGAATTTGGCAAAACGTGTCTGTCCTCTGTCGTTTTCARTGTTAGGACTTAGTTGCTGTAACTAGGTAGATAAAAAGTCATACTTCTTGCTCTATAARAGTACAAGTTTTAGCTTTATCCTAAGTTAGAAATGTTCCAGTGTACTGCACTGYATTAGGAACAGGTCTGCTGTTGACGGTGGCATCTTTCAAACGTCTATTACAAAGCCCAGAGTTGTGTTTGCAGGAGGTAGGTTGTTAACTTTGGTATTTTGGCTATTTGATCTAGGCTGATCATATTCCATTTATATAATATTTCCTGCTGATTACGTCAAAGTTCTCAGCCCTCATCTGTCCAGGTCCTGAAGAGCAGCTCTTTGTTTTAGCACAACTTGCTATTACAGAATTCCTTGTTGTTTGCTTGCATATTTTCCCCAAAATCCTTTGTTCTTTTTGTGCTCCCAAAGAATTCTGCTACCATGTAATTTGTTTTTYTAGAATGCAGATTGGCAAGGGCAGGAAGTGATATCCTACAATACATCTGCTATGTATTATAAATAAATTTTCATTTAAAAATATATACATATATCAATTTTTTAAGCTGAATAGGCCAAATCTGCACTAGTTACACATTTCAAATTTCAGCCTTCCTCCCCAAGAAAACCCCAACCCCTCACTGGACTAAGTTGCTGATATGTACAGAAATAATCATTTGAGCTAGGACCCCTGATTCAGATCAGGATTGGAGCTGTGAATTGTATCTGCATGCAGTCTTGCTTCTAAGATTTTAATCTCTAATTAGGCAGGAAAAGTCTAATTAACCTTGTGCTGTGATGGGAGCAGAGCTTCTGTGAGGAGAAGCGACTTGCTTACCACCTAGCTATGTTGGTGTGCTGGATGAAGGTGTCAGTTTGGTATGTGGTAGTATACTCTTCACTCTAATTTAAYCAAGGTGAATAAATTTACCAGTGGCGATATGGTACACCAGCCTTTAATACATTCTAGGAACAAGTTGGCAATCTCTYTGGGAACCCTGCTATGTATTCTGGTTACCACCATTTGTTTAGAAARTCCAAGTAATAGAAACTTGGAAGTGCCGTACTACGACCTTAACTAGGGCATTGTGTTGCAGCTGATTTCACCTGAATTCAGATCCTGTCTCTCAAATCCGGATGCTGCAGAGATTTGTCCTGAGCTAAAAGGGCTAGATTTTCAGATGTTTTAAGCTTTCCTCCCCTCAGTGTTTTAAGGTCAAAGTGACTTAGTTACCTGTATCTTGTTTTTGAAGGACCCAGGAACCTCGTGATGCAGTTTCGTGACTGACTTAAGATGGTGTGATGGTGTGAAGCAGGGCAGTTCATCCAGAGCTACGCAGTCTCGTCTCTGGCTGTGTGTTTCTGTCATCTCCTTTGAATAAGCTCAAGTAATTATGTGACTGAGTTGGATTTGAAAACAAATCTCCTGATTCCATTGAAAGCAATTGTTTTCTTTCTTAGTTTGCCATTAGTTTTCAACAGGATCAACAAGTAAATATGGATCATTCCTTCCCAAAGGAGGGGGAAGGGAAGGCGTGATCAGAAAAGAGAGAGAGGAATGATCAGTATCTTATTCTTATTAGAAATCACAAGATGTTCATGTCCCTAGTTCTTCCTAAAAATGGACCATAACCGTAACAGTCACTTGAGCCTTGCAGTGCTGCACAAAAAAATGCATAAATAACTTTTAAATTATCATCCTTGAACTGTTATAATTATGTTACAGTTGTGTGGTATGTAACACAATGATAACTTGACTTGTTTGGCCTCAAGGCACTACTGCTATAAAATGTTCAATATTAAATAATAATTGCAGAAAGTACTTTAACAGGTTCTCTTGATAGGATGTTCTGAACACTTACATATATCACAGGCCACTGAATTCAGGTAACAGTTTCAATCTAAAATTAAATTTTAATGTACTGATATCTAGGCARTTTTAAGCTTTTTATAAATTATAACAATGTGCAGATTCTTGGATGAAAGGCTTATGCATCCAAAGTTGTCTACCTCTTTCTTTCTCTCAAAATGGAATCATAGAACTGATGTATGAGGCCTTTAAACTCATTTGACAGCACRTCACTTTTACTAAGGCAGGCAGAAAGTGAGTGAAAGCTCCAGACTTGATTTGTTTCAAAACCTAAGTTCCAAATCCCAAGCTCATGAATAACCAGTTCTGTCTTCAGAACAATCAAAATATGCCTAYCTCTTCCATGCGGACACAAACTTCTAGAATATGGCATCCTTAAGATAGCCCATAAGCTTGGTAGAAAACAAACCATTATAGATCAGGGATATATTGAGCCAGACTTGTACCCAGTACAAAAAAATGCTGTACGTGGCTATTCTTTCTCAGTTCTGTCTTCCTCTTCAAAGGACTTCATGACTTGTGCAAGTTCATCGTATCCTTTTCTCAGATGATGTGGCATTTACTCTAGAGCTACTGGTGGATCCTGCAGGGTATACAAAATACCTTTAGCACCAGTGCTTGAATTCTGCTTATTAATCAGCTTGTTTTCCTAGTCACTCTGTTTATAACTCTGTAGTGCAGTGCTATTCTGAGATACCCAGGCTAGTTCTCAGCCAGCTACAAAAAATGCAGATGCATGGTTGGTGTAAGGTCTTCTAAGACACATTCTCTTCTTTCCTTCCTTTTCCTTCCTTCTGCTGTGAGTTTTCATGCTTTCCCTTGAGTCAACACTAGTGATCTCACAGACATGCGGTAAATCAGCTCTCTGATCCATCTGAAAGCTTAGATACCTTCTTTTTTCCTTTTTTTTTTTTTTTTCTATTTTTGCTATGCTAATTTGTAAATCAAAAAGCTGAGTTGGCTAGTTGGGTAGTGGCAGGATCACCAGTGCTGATGGAAAGAAAGCAATAGGAACATGTAGTTAGGAGCACTGAGACTGTCCCTTTGTGGTCTTAGTTTGGCTTAATCCAGCTATAATCTTAGTCGAACAAATGTAGTTTGGTTTCATCCAAATACCCCCTGCTTGACCACGTAACACTCTAGAGGTTATGGAGATCATATCACTGAGTTCATTTCTTGAGTTAAATAGATCTCTTTTGTAATCTATTGTAACACTGAGATTATGTCACTAAAAAGAGCATAACTTTATAATGTACTGTGAGGGATCTCCTTGCTCTGTAGCACCTGGATCTGAATCAGCAAAGCACTTGCAGTCAGTGATGACTCAAGTGCTTACAGCTGGGCATGTACTTTGGTGCTTTGCTGAGTGGGAGTGGATGTACTCTTATGTTTAAAATTGAACATAAACTTGTATGCCCGTAGAGCTGGGGTCTTGGGCAGGATCTCTGTAGCACTTCTGTCCTCTGTCAACTTCCAAGCATATATTGCAAGAGACTAAGCCCAGATCTCGTAAATAATAATTCACATCATCAAGCATGAAACTCCCCTTTGGCATCATGCTGAGTCTCTCTTGAACCTGTGAAAAAGAGCTTTAAGAAAAGAGCGTATCTTAAGAGCTTTCCCGTAGCTCAGCCTAGAGGTATGTGCAGGGGYTATTTCTATGAAAAACAATAGATGATACATTTCATTGTTCTCTGAATTCGGAAAACAAGAAAAGCTGCTATTGTAATGGAACCCAACTAACAGCAGACTGCTTCCTCACTTTTAATGGGTTAACAGCCCAGAACAAAACTAATCCAGAGTCTCTGCTCACTTCAGCGGGCTTGGAATTGGGGCTTTAAGCAGAGGACAGTGTTTTCTTCTCTGTGTATTGGCTTCGGTGCCAAATATGGGAAATTGAAGAACCGAGTCATTCTATCAGCTTGGGTCTATTTTTCTTCCTTCAGAGGATTTCTACATTTTATGTTGCAGTACTGCTTTGAAAGGCAACTGTGACCAAAGAATAAAGGGAAGAACCCAATTCCACTGGCTTAAATTGCAGAATAATTTTTCTTTAAAGCTACTCCCTCCATCCCATGCCTTTCCTCTGCACATACATTTTAAGGTAATTCATTGGTGCTGAAAGAGATCGGTTTGACAGGCCTGATGATTCACACCTTCTGTTCAGCTTCCTACTTCAAACCAGTCCAGGCTGAAAAAGGAGGGGTTAACAATTTTAATGTAAAGCTGTGATTATTGTAATTTTGAGCTGGGTGGAGTCAGGAAGTATCTGAACCGAAGACCTCACTCTTCCATTAACCAGTGGAACCTCTTCCATTCCCTCAGTGTTTTGTTGTGTGTGATATRGGTGAGACACCCAACATAGACCTCATAAAATGTGTTCTGAAGTCATCTCTGGCTTCCCTTTTAGACAAGCAAATTCTTACTGAGCTGCTGCATAGYTGATCTGGTGATATCATCACTACTATGAAGGTTCACTTGCCAGTGTGTTGCAATAAAATAATTTTTACATGGTAAATAGCTATTCATTACTGCTGCTTTAATGTTAGTACACAAAAACACTCTCATTGAAAGCTGGGGCTTAGTGGATAGCTAGCTAAATAGTGCTAAACGTGTGTGCATATTAAAGATCAAGGAGCTCATTATCTACACTTGCGGGGGGGGAACGACTGAGTTTTTCTGAGTGTCTTTGCAAACCAATAAAATGAAAATGCATCTTTGTACTCAGAGCAAGAAACAACACAGCAAACACAAACGTACATGCACGCCCATTCAACCCAGCTGACTGATGTACAGTCCCTCATGACCATGCCAGAACATTTGCCCTTCTCAGATATAGGCACAAATGTACAGAGTGTATCACTTATATTTGTCAGTTTTGCCACTGGATGTAGAAATGTGACTTCAGAGAAATTAGAGTGTGTATGTATGCACCAAATAATATTCGTACGTGTCCATCCCTGTACTTGCAAACAGAAATACTTACAGGCACGTGCAGCATACACTGTCACAGCACATACATTTTTTCCTTTCTTTGTCAAAATAAAAAATCCCATTGATTTTTACTTTTCATGCTTCCGTTACTAGCTCCAGCTAACAACTGCCACTGCTGTTTCTTATCAATATTTGATGAGTAGGGTGAGGTGGAATGGAGAAGCCCTGTGAGTTTCTCCTTCTAAATGGTCTCTGTGAGGGTTGAGGTTTCTGTGGCTTATGTTTATTTTCTCTGTCTGTTTTACTTGGTTGGTTCAGGTCCTGAAGGTAACTTCTSCTGAAAGATAGGATAGAAATAGGACATCTCTCTCCCCTCCCCCTGCCCTTTTCATGACTTTATCTCTCTGCACTCTTGAGTAGGCTCATTGATGATTTTGTGGGCTTTTGAGTTTTTAGATCCTCTGTGAAATTCGTCAACAGTGGAAGGTCACGCAACACTTGTCTGTACGTAGCTGACATAACTTCTCCTTAACTATTTTTTCCCAAGCTTTATCCAGCTAAGTGTTCCCAGGAAATAAGCTCTCATTTTAAAAATTATCTTTCAACTCACAAAATTAATGACAGCCCTAGTATCTTACTAAATTTTGCCTATAGCTGTAAAAAAAAAAAAAAAAAAAAGGAGGAGTAACTCCAGAATAGAGCAGCATGCCTTCGGGACATATCTTTGAGATACGCTTTTTCATTTATTCTTCACTTTCTGTAAAAAAGAAGTTTCTGTAGTACCTAAAAGAGAATCTTCTTCCTTTTCTTGTGCTTAAGCAGCTAATACAACTTACTTTGTGGATGTGAGCTTATGTCAAAATAAGGTCAAAGTTTCATTTATTACTAAAATGAGAATTCAGTGCTTTGCTCAAAACAGACAGCATTTCTGCAAATACTKTTCATACTAAAGAGCTAGTTTAAGTTTACAGGCATGGAGTCCTACAGGGCAGTACATGAAACATGACACAGTCGTCGTTTCAGTGTGCTCTATGGTAAGTGAGAATATTTGACAAGCAAACAAGGCCACGCTTAGAAAACACAGCAAGGAGAGTGTGTGGAAGCTTGGCACATTGGAAATGCTGGGTTATAAGTATAGGAGAAAAAGRCTGCCAGCTATCCAACTTCTGCATTTGTCACCTTATTTCTAGGTTAGTGACCAGTTCGGTCACAGGCAGTCGAGTTGTCAACTGCAATATAATCCCAGCAACTGTGATAAGCAGAAATGTGCTGATGGCATACCATAAAATGAGAGACTAACCAGCAAACACAGGCTACTGACAAAACCAATGGAACAAGGTATTACTGGATGTCACTTGTGAATGCTAACATGTGGAATAAATACCCACAGCAGTCTAACTGTGCCATACAAAACTGTAAATCTTTTTGCAATGTAACAAGCTGTCCTTGTGATGAAGGAGGAGAGRGAACAACCCCTATCATCATTCACTGAGATTTAGACTGGAAGGTCTCATTGCAAGGAGATGGAGGCTTACCAGTTAGGTTAAATGTAGGCATAGGCATCAAATCTCATCTGTACCTTACGAGATTACAACAGGGGAACCACTGAAGAAGGAACTTGCAAGCCTAGAGAAAAAGCTTGCTGTTAGTGTAGCCYTCAATAGCCTTATAAGAGTGACTGGCAGGTCACTTACGGATCTGTGCAAGCCTCATATTCACATGAGGCAAAAAATAGTAGGGAGAACATAATTTCTTTTTTTTTTTTTTCCTTTTCAGAATTACTCTAGTGAACATGACTGTTTTGTTCCTGAAGGATTCAGAATTTAATTCTGACTTTGAATTGTAAATTYTGTTTAAATAAAATTCAACCTAGAAATCAGGGGAGACAGGGCTAAGAGAAGGACAGATGGACTTTCCTTATCAGTTCCTCTGTTTGTATTGCTAGGATATATTCTTTGTTCRCACATATTAGCAAATCCTACAAAGAAACTGTAAGATGAAACTAAAAGATGATTAAACAAAAGAAAAATGCTGCTTCTCCATCATTCCATTCTTTTTTTTTTTTTTCTTGATCACATATCACAATTGGATGATGTTGTTAGGGGTCATTATTCCTGGATTTCTAATGACGCTTCACCTCCCTTGGGTGCAGGAGCATTTGTCTCCAGGGTGCAGAGGTATCTTGTGGGTCATTGCATTGCTCTGGGGCTTGCAGTCAGACCRGCTCTACTCCTGTCAGCCTCAGAGGAAGGATACAGATCAGAGGAGAACTGGCAAGACGGCAGGCAGCCTGCGTTATTTTTGGACATCCAAAGAGGCCTTGAGTCTCGGTTCGGTAAAATCTATAAGCCCAAAGGCTGTGCAASTGGTGTGGCAAAGTCCTTTGGATTTTGACTCCCAAGACAGGATTTCTTCCAGTGATGGCTACCCTTTCAGTCTGTGTTGGTTTTTTCCAAARGTGAAAGATGGGTGTCTTACTGTACTTTACATGTATGTACTCTCTAAAACTTCMGAAGAGTTTGGGAGTGCTTCTTTTTTTTCTGATAGGAGAATTTTTATATCACTCTTCTAAGGCCTAGTAGATTATAGTTCAAGAATTTCTTCAATTTTTTTCCTCTCTCTCCCCCCTCTCYCCATCTTTTACATCATTACAGTGGTGTAGAAGGCAGGAAATTGCATCAGTTCCTGTGGAGGGGACACAATTCATCTATTCCCTCAGATGCAAGGGTTTGGATAATTGGTTAGAGAAATGGAATGAATAGCATCCACCCGATTTTCAAAAGAGCTCAGCACCCATAAAGTGCAGCAAAACAAAGTTAGTAAGTTTGGTTAGGATTTTTTTTTGCCTTTCTTATCCCGAGATAAGCTTTCTGTGTCAGGTACTGCACTTYTGAAACTTTCACCTTGGCTGCTGTGCTCTTGGAAACCCAGATGAGCTTGAAAAATGTGGCCCCCTTTGATCCAAGTGATCAATCCCAAAGAACTGTGAAATGCGCGAAAGGTAGCATGACAGTTTGACAGAGGCTGTTGGCAGTTGCSCTTGCAGTGCAAGCATGTTCTTTCCAACAGTTTGGTGATGTTTTTGCAAACTTTTTCCAAATTTGCAAGTGATTTAGAGCCCTTTTCAAATGGACACGTTTGGAAGAGCAAACACTTTGCTATGGATATATCAGACTCTTCAACTTAAAAGCTTAAGAGAATTCCCTGCCACAGGCCTGGGAATTCTGGGTAGGATTTTTCCATCTGGATTTTTGTGCTCAGACTTGCAGCAAGCATGTGCTCTGATTTGTTAAGGAAAACCAATGGATCATTCTTCAGTTTGTGGTAAAACAAAATAAATCAAGRAGAAATATTTTGTATTAAACAAAACACTTTTTGCATCATTTTGATGCTGCTTTTTTCATCTGGGTATGGAATAAAATTTGAAAGTCATACAAGTCTGGGCTTTTTTGAGAGATGTGGTGGCTTCATTTCAAATATAAATACCTAGGGATGTCTTACAGTTTCATGATTCTGTTCCTGAGGTGGTAAAGTTCAAGCCTCTCCTTGTTCTGCGCTGTGTTCTAACCATAAGAACCACTTYTGAAATGAACATTAAAACATCATCTGGAGGACAGTTTAGGGATCCAGTTAAGTGACTGAAACATCTGCAAATGTGTAGGAGGCAGGAGAAAACATGAGAAGCTTTCATTAACCATGCAGAGCATGGCCAGCAACACCAAGTGCCCTCTAAATATGTAAGCAATCTATTTCAAAACAGCTATAGCAAGAGAAGGGGCAGTACCTAGGCAAAGCTGTTGGGATGGCAGCTTTTCCATTGCAAGGCGTAAATTTTGGGCTTATCTGATGCRTGCTGTAAAATGCTGCTAGTTGAAGAGAAAGGAGGGACTAGAGCCTCTCAGAGTGCAATTCTTGCCATGTTCCTGGGATGCTCTTGGGATGACACAAGGATAAGCAAGCATGCAGAGGTCGTGGGGTTTTTTTTGTTTGATTGATTTGTTTGGGGTTTTTTTGTTTGTTGGTTTGTGGTTTTTTGGTTTTTGGGTTTTTTTTTTCCCCAAGAGACCACTGCTTTTAATTCCCATCTGTTGCCCTCCTTCTTTCGTTGGTGATTTCAGGATTGCYGATGTCCAGCATTCTGGCTATAGGCCATCTGGAAACCCTATGCTGCGAACACCGTTAATCCAATGCAGGACAGGTTAGCCATACTCATTTCAGATCTACAGATGTTGACAAATCTGATTATGCATGTCCTGTAYGAGTCTTATAGAAAAGCTGTAGCTGAGTCCTTGAAATTTAGGAGGACTCAGGACTTAGGATATAGTTTCACAGACATTTTAAGCAGGCAGTGCCTGTGAAAAGTGTCCTCGCTCATCATTCTTGTTCTGTGCTGTTCTTTACCCTGTGCTAGTAGTACAAGTCTTGAGAAAACCAAGCATGGTTGAATATGGCTGCTTCTGATTTACTGATCTGGTGCATCTGATTAAAGCTACTGACTTGTCTGCCCATTCTTTGGAAATCTAAAGAATGTACCGGCAGTCTGGGTCAGCTCTTTATTCCTCCGGACTCAGTTTAACATCTTTGGCAGGTCTGGAGGCCTTTCTCCTTGCAACTTTTGTCARTCTTTCTCCTTGTAGGTCTCTTCTACTAGTGAGCAAGTCACTGGTTTTCTCACTATTTAGTGAATGTGAAGTCTGTGGGCAATATGAAGTCACTGGGCAATGCTGGCATCGGATGTCCGTATGGGATCAGTCACACTGGGATGCTAGCTTAGGAATTTTAAAGAGAATTGGGTTATGCCATCTCTAAMATATATCTTTCCCTGTTTCTCTGATCTGGTTCTTCTCCCAGGCATTGCACCCAGAGTCCGTTCCAGGTGACGCAGCAATCCAGTTCAGGTTCTCTTCTGTCTTCCAAATGATTTAGCAAACCATATCCTTTCTGTAAGAGAAAAATGATCTCTTTTCATTTGTAATATCTTTCCTGAAATGTGCTGTACAATCATGTCTCTAAAATATATGAGGCGATAGAGCAAATATATTGAAAAATAGCACATACTTGGCCAGTTTTACTAATAAGTAAAATATACAGGTCTGTATATGACAACTGTATGTGTTGAAATATATTGAAAACATATTTGGATCATTCCATATATACTGAAATATTGAAAACTGGCCAAATCTGTAAAAAATTTCAGTCTGTGTTTTATATATTACATATTTAAAAATCATTTTCACAAATAGATAGCAAGGAAACTTGCTATGAAAATGTGGGAAATACTAACCATGCTTTATTTTTTCCTGATGGAAACCGGTGACCATGGATGCTGTGTCATTATAGACACTGCAGTAATAGTTAACGTGTCTGCTAGCTAATAATTTGTGTACTGGGCCTAGCACAAGGGTTCATTGATCTTAATAGAGACCACTCAGTAACAGTGAATTCTAACAGTAACGGCTCCCTTGGCATTGCTGGTGCTGATTTAAGTCCTAGCATTTCTTCCTCTGCAGTCTCTTTGGATTAGCCTGAGAATGGACGGGGGAGTGGGAGCGAGAGTGGTTGTGACAGCTCTTAGGTGGAGGAGCATGCAAGTGCTTGCAATTTCTAGAGAAATGAGAGGTTTCTGGAGGATGAGTATTCAAACAGTGAGTCTTAGAGAAGGGATGTGACCCCTTAGAGAATGCAGTTGTCCTGGCCTTTGCATGAAAACAAGCATCTCCATTTATTGTTAGCTCCTGCTGGCAGTCGTAAGCGTTCTCTAGGTAAGACTAGAGATGTCTGGATGCCCTAGATGCTCTGGGAAGTGCCCTTTTGCAGTATGACACATAACCTGACAGGGTTATCTGTGATTAGAGCAGAGCTGTAGGCACAATGCAACTGGGATTCCCATGTCCTTTGTGTTTGCTGAGTTTACTGTGGTGCCCTGCTTTGAATACCCCAGTAAATGCAGAATAGCTCTAAATGGTGGATATAACCTGCCAAATCAGCACTACCACACTCTATCCCTAAAAGCCGGCAATTACCCCTTTTTGGAAGGTTGTCAGGGTCTAAATTATGCTTTTGAGTTTTTATGGGTGTATTGTTATATCTCTGAAAGGCATGGGGCAGGAGACCCTAACTTTTTTGCCATGAAAGATCCAGGGCTTTCTCTAACTTTCCCTGCGTGTTTTAGCAGCAATTAGATCCCCAGTGAAGATGAGAGCTCCACTGAGAGCTCCATATACACGCTGTGTATACAGCACACACTTTGGCTGTATGTGTGTTTCTGGTTAGGGTTGGGGTGGTCTACTTTGCTGATGGACCTGTTATGTGTTGCCAGAGAAACTGTATTTATGGTGGTGGCAATTGAAAGCAAATTAGCACCCTCAAGTTAGAGTGATGAGTGTTCTAGAAACGGCAAAAAGGTGTATGGGCCATTTGAAGACTTGTGAGGAGTGCTGGTTCTGTTTGAGAGTTAGGTGGTAGAAACCAGCAAGGGCCTGGTTTCCTCATCCAAGTTAGAATAGGTTAGCAGCTGAGGGAGGAGGAGGAGATCTCGTACAGAAAGCAGCTTTTAAGGGAARACCACTGTTCCCCCAAGATGACCTAGCTGCCTGGTTTGAAGGTGAATGGAATTTTCTTTGGTTCTTTAAATTGTCCTATTCCTTTGTTAGGAAAAGCATTAAAGACAATTTGGGGTCCTAAATCTGGCTCACTGTGTAAATCATTGATCTCTCAAACAGGAGTCGTTGACCAGGTGAATATATTTCTGTCTACTACGCAATACAAAGTTTGTGCAAGCATTTATTTACATGCAGGAAGTGGAGAAGGACCAGCCCCAGTCAGAACTGAAAGCCAYGTATATCGGGGATCCTGTCATGAGATGATTGATGAGGGTTAGGAGTGTCAAAATGAGAGTCATCACTGTCTTACTCTTCTGAGATCCCTTCTGCTCTGCAGATTAGCTGCTCTGAATGGTGCCCATGCCTACAGCAAGGGCRGTTATTCTTCTTGTTCTGCAAAGCATCAGCGTGCTTAGAGCTGGAACACCTCAACATCTCACAGCCTTAATGAAAACAAGGAGCAAACCAGAATTCTTCTGAAAAATAAACAAGCCCACTTTCATGACCTCTTCTTGACCTCCCAATGAGGTGCTAATTACTAGAGGATTAGCACCTCTCTGTATCACAATGGACCCAGCCAAGGAACAGGAGGTGACAATACTCTGCACAAAATGCAAATCCAGAAGAATTAGTCCAAGGGCAGTGGACAAGTGCCAAAGTTAAGAACAGAGAAACCTTCTCAATTGTGAGTTCAACCTGTTGTCCAAAAAAAGTGCAAAATTAGTGGCTTTTGGAGGAGTTACGCAGGAACGGAATCTTTTTTTTCCCTTCATGTTGGGCAAATATGCAGCTTTTCTTAATTTTACTTCACAGCTCAATAGAAAACATTTCTTCAGTGTGGCTACAGTGATAGCAATATCAAAAAAAGCTTATTAAAAATTAACTGCACCAGCAGACGTATATGTATCCGTATCTGTACTGAAACATCATACCTGTTACACTACATCCACTGGTAGACTGATAAGCTGGAATGAAAACTATATGAATTAATACTTGCAAAGAAAGCCCTAGCAGAGATTTGTGTGATTCATGAGTGGTGTTCTGCAAGGTTGAGACACTGGGAGCTCATAAGCTGTGTAAGATGGTCTCATAAGGTTCACTGGCTGTATTTGTTATGTTGGGGCAGTGAATGGTGGGGCAGTGAATGGTATGGCAGTTGAATGCTTTTGGAATGTGCTTTTCTTGTTTTCTGCTTAAGCATTGAGAGCCCAGGAGATCACCTGGTCACACTAGAAATCACCTCTGCTATATGTGGTTGCACGATCTCTATCTCATACTTTTCAAATACTACAAAATACTACTGTGCTGAACAGAGAAGGTTCAGATTTGCACTGGATTAGCTGCTGCACTGGAACATGTTCCTCAGGGTACAGTGAATTTTTTATCTGTGCTACTGCTGAGGACTGAGATACTTGATTTACAAAATCTACATCCCCAAGGGAACTGATCTTTGGAAGTATTATAAACCCAGATGATCTCAGTGTCTTCCATGGGAGCTATTTGGTTTGCTGGCAGTTCTTGGTTGCTTCTGAAAATCAGCCCATGCGTTGGGTCTCCAACACAAAGATTGTGTAATTATCTAGAAATCTGCCTTGTTCTGGGGATTATGCGATGGTTAAAGTGATAAAGTCTTCCTGTTGTGGCTACTGCTGTCTCTGCGTGGGGATTTTCRTCTATGGGATGAGAAATAAAATGCTCTGATATAAGGCATCTTTACATTGCGTGAGGCTTTGTATAGGTGCTTTTATTTTTGGTAGAAAACATATTTCTCATTCAAATTTTGATATCAGAAATTATTTTGATGATAAATTAGATTTTAGGAGCTGGCTTTAAACATGGTCTTGGCCTGAAGCCAGGCCTACTTAGAACCTTTTGCCAGCAAACGTACAAAGAAGTGAGATCCCTGGTATGGCAGCAAATGCCGTTAATGCTGCTGGTGGTGTATCAGCAAATCGGTATTTTAATTTCTGTTGCATGTTTCATTTGTAAGTGATGATCGTCAGCCCGGGAACTTTCATTATACAGGCGTGAGGCATAGCTTTCCCACTTCAAGCTCCATGTAGGTTGGATCTCCACTGGGGCGGAGAGGCCAGATTTGCCTGGGGGGCAATGGTTTTGCCCTGGCTCCTGCTCAGAGCAGGGCTGCTGGAAGAGCCCCCGGTGCCCTCTTGTGATTTAGGCCAGCAGGTGCAGTTACATCTGTGCAGGTCTCTGGTGTGGGCAGGGGCTGACACGTATTGCACGTTCATGTAATTTCTGTCCTGAGGTTATGCCTTCCTGTGCCTCAGTTTTCTTCTCCTTAGGATGTTCTAGTTTGTTTGTGAAGTCTTTTGGGAGCTATATATGAAAAATGCTGTAATAAGAATTAAGGTTTATGATTATAATTTTTTTTATTCTAAACATCAGTGAGGGCTGATGAAAGCTCTCACCATATGCTCCTATATAACTGCATTTTACATAGCGCATAGTGATACGTATTCTCTAATGTAAAACAGCATTGCATGTTGTATTTGCAATGCATGTTAGAAGAAAAGACTCTCTTCTTTCATCTGTCACCTGTCTCCATTCAGTCCATCAACAATTGCTTCTCTGCACAAGAGGTGTTTCCATTTTCCTTGGTATAATTATGCTAGTATCTCTTAGTTTGTATGGATAGTCTTATTGTAAAAGGAGAGTGACTTAAGCTGTTTTGAAATGCCAAGAGGAACTTTGCCCTAGGGTTAGGAAAGAATTTCTGAGGTGTGAGATACAGGTACGGAGGGGAACAGCCCAAAGTCTGGTGGCCAAGATGGCCACCTGGAAGGTGAGAGATCAAACCTCCAAGTGCCTTTGCTGACAAGTACTGAGTGAGATTTGCAGATGAGTATGCAAAGATGCTCCCTTCTTGGGAACAAACTGGCCCAGCTGTCCCCCAAAATAGGTARCAGACCAGTGCTCTGCTGGGGGAGGGAAGACAAGCTGCAAACCTGAGTCTCCTGAAGCTCAAGGACCTCTCCCATGCAGCAGCTATTGGCTGTTCCGGGTTTTGGGTTTTTTCTGAACGGAAGTTCACTCATGAACCTGAGAATGCTGTTCCCACATTTTTTTCAGTGCTGCTACATTCTTGGGGGGAAAGTTTCTGTTTTGGATAATTGACTTTTCCAATAGAAGATCTTGTCATCAATAAATTCCCGACCAGCTCTCCACTGACCAGCYGCTTTGCCTTTATGGACTTTCTCTGTTTTCTTCGATATGAACATGAGCTGCTTATACAATAGTCCAGGAGAACTCCCTTTGGATGAAATAGGTCCTCTTCACTGGTTAAGCCATCTCAAGACATAGTTTTCAGAGCTGTTCCTTGCCTTGTTCGTGGCAGTGTGTCTTCTGCACTTCTCTTCCATGGGTGCAAATCACCGTAACTCAGTTGACTTCGACAACGCTGCCTAAGCTCACACCAGCAGAGGAGCTGTAATTTTAAGTACTTGGCTGCATAATGCAGCCCCATTAGCGATTGTGGCAGACACACTGCGTAATGTAATTTCCTGTTTTGAGAATTATCTCCCAAGATTTTCATATGGTCCAAGAGACTCCTGTCTACATTGTTCTTCTGGAAGGATATGTGCGGTATGGGGCCAAGGTGACACAATCAGGATCTCCTCAGTGTAGTTTCTGAGTGGGGCCTCTGAATAATAACCAGATTACTATCTCCAACTTATCCTAAACATGCCTGCCTCCTTTTACAGTTTTTGTTACAAAGTATTGTTGCCAGGATGGATTTATGCTGGGCCATTTCCCACTCCAGCTGCGTCATTACAATCATTGTCATGAGAATACAAAAGCAGAGACTGAATGCCTTGTGCCTTCCGAAAAATATATTTGTCCCATTGCACTGTTGTGACCTTTGGAGTACGATGTGGCTTGATCTGCTAGTGGCTACTAAAATGAAGACTTCCTGATGCTTGATTACCAGGGATCCTCAAAGGCCAGAGTGACTCCTTGTTGTCTCAGAAAATCTGGCTAGAATATGCAGAGCAAAATTGCCAAGTGAAAAACAATTCCTAGAGGATGGTAGTCAAGACGCATGCCTACAGCAGTTTAGACCTAAATAGTTTTGGGGTTTTTTTGTTCTTTTATGGAGTCTTATGCCCACCCCCTTTTTCCATGCATAAATGTTATCTATCCACTAGAAGGCACTCTTGTACAGTGGACTGACTGGGTGGGTACCGTCAGTAGACTCTTGAGTGACATCAGGAAAGTCCCTTCCGCTTCGAGTGCCTCAGTTTCCCCATCTGCCAAATGGTTAATATTTTGAGAAATGTTGACCTATGTGGCGTAGAGCAATTGGATGTTATTATACGACCAAAGGAGTCAGTCAAACCATATCCTCGCTTTAGGAAACCAAGATCAAATGAGATGCCTTCAGGTTCCTCTGCATGACACAGAGCTGCAGAAGGTGAAGAGACTGTTTCTTCATTATTCCATTGGTTTCCCATTGCTTTGTGCCCTGCTCTCATGTCCAGCCTCCTATAACATTTTGCCATGGGGCTTGAAAGAAAACAACTGCTCGTTCAAAGGGGCATGTGCTAATTTTATGAGCTTACATGGCACTAGCATACAGCATGTGAGGTCGGTACAGAGCCCTTCCCCGTTTAGCTTCCTCAGACATAAAACCTAGAAGAGCAGCCTGGATTGCCTAACCCCATCTCTCATTTTGATACCAGTCAGGGACCTCTTTTTGCAGCAGTGATTAGATATGCTGCTGATCGTGTGTGGTGGATCTAATAGCAATCGGGTTTCCTCCATTAGTGTGTTGACACTGAGACAGGGGGCTGGTGCTTCTTGGGGGCTCATATGCATCACCTCGGCTAGGTTGTTGCCTTTCATTTGTTTTGTTTGCAAAGCTCTGTGTGGTAGAAAGTGGTTTTCTCTACTGTTCATAGAATAATCTGAAGAAACTATTTGAGAAGAGTCACAGTTCCTACTGGAGTTCTCTGCTTTGCAGAAAGAACATATGTGATTTCCTACCGATCTGCTCACCTAGCTGCAGCCTGAGTGCTGCCTGTGTTAGTGAAGATGCAAGGTTATGGGCCTCCTACCTGCCTGTCCCCTTGAAGGTGTTCTGAGAGCAGGGAAAGCCTCCCTGATTATCACTTCCATTGTGTCCAGGGTGAGCTGCAATGGGGGTGTCTTCAACTGTGTTTATAACCTCACGGAGGAGAAAAAGCTGCTAAAGCCTTCTAATCATCTACGTTCTGTTGTTCATAATACCATCAGCCTAAACTGCCAGTCTCCAGCTGGCTGAGCATTGCAGTCTACTGCTGATTTCTTCTTGAAGGATGAACAAGAGGCTGTGGTGCCTCTTCCTCTCTCCCCAGGGCTGCACACAGGGTTGGGGAGCACAGACTTAATCTTCTGGGGATGCATACCCACACTGGCAACTGCATGTATCCCTGCACTACAGGATCCCTTTTCTTCCTCCTCTCCAGRGCTTTGGGCCTCTTCCTGATGCTGCATTCAGCGTGTTTCTCTTTCTTTTCCCTCGTTGTCTTGTGTTTCTAGCCTACTAATTTCTAACTAATTTCTAGCCTTTCTAATTTCAACATAGAACTCCTAAAAAAAATGGTTGAAGAGACCTGGCCCAGGCCTTACTTCTGTGTGAAACCAACCTAGTGAGGAAGAAGTTCTTGCATGGGAAATAATTTCATACTTAGAATCCACTCAAATAGAGAAACAAGCTTTCTGATCCCTGACTTCTGTGCAGTCATGCAATGAACAGGGACAGTCTGGTACTTCATGCTTATCACCTCTTGCGATTCATGACTGTCAGCTGCTGCTTGTTAGTATCATATGGAGCAGAACCAAATATTTCAGCAATTGGTATGAATACAAAATACTCCCTTCACATCGCTAGCTCCACCAATCTCATTTCTTCCTTCCAGCCCTCGGGTACATTAAATGTTTTGGCCTAATGAAGCGCTCTGATCTTAAAATCACTCCAATCTCAATGACCTCCAGTGGCAGCGGGTAATATTTAAAAGCCTTATGTGCCTGCAGAGGCAAAGATGTCTCTCTTTTGGGTTAATAGTTAAAAATTCATGGTTGTTTTTCAAAACCTAAATTGCTTTACTCTCTGCAAATGATTCCCCCTTCAATTCAAAATCAAACCTTTGTCTAGACTCAGCAGACTCTTGGCTAATAGCTCTGGCAGGCAAAGATACCAACAGTTTATCAAGATACTCACTTTCTACCCCAAACTCACTCATCTCAATTTCATGAGGTGGTTTTTGTTTTCTTTTTTCAGCGTCAGAAGAGTGTTTAGCTAATTGGGTTAAGGAGCCTTAGATGTTACTTGGCTCTCCGCAGAGTGTTTCTTTTTTAGCAGTGCCAATTTCCTTAACAAATGTATTTCATTGTGTGGCGCATTTGATCCTCATATCCGGAACTGTATGTGAATCCTGAACCACCCCAGAGTCTTCTTTATAGTTGCCATGTTACTGACTGCAATACTGCAGAAGGCTCCATTGACTTAGTAAATGCACCTCAAAATTCAGAGGCTTACTTTCAAATGAAATAAGAATATAAATAAAGATAAAATAATACATCCTCTTCAAGTCCGTGCATGTATTTCCCCTGTGTAGCTRCTAATGTGGCTAAGTGGCCATCACCCGCAGGGGACCTATGCAGAGGTTTTCATCAAGTCTTCTCTCAAGCCTTTGACAGTTGTCTGTAGAGAATGACCTTTCCCTTAACTCAGGGTTCAGAGGAGCTCAGCAGTGATTTCCAAGCTTCTGCACTCAAAATTTCAGCTGCGTTCGCATAAGAGCTTGGGAAACATATATAGGTGCCAAGCTGGGAATTCTGAAAGCCTGACTATGTATGTCAGCATTACTAGGCCAAGGCAGAAAATGTTTATCATGTATAAGAACTTGACTAAAATTATTTTATTAAAAGAACGGCCTTTGTCTGAGATTTTGTATCTGTGTTTAGAGACTCTGAYGGGTAGAGGCAAACCATTTGTTACCTGAAGGTAGCCTTAAAGGACCTTAAAGGGCAAGCTCAGTTCCCAGTGAGAGTCATTTTTAAAGTCTCCTATTTTTGCATCTCCTTGACAGACTTACTGTGAACTAGTCATAAGTTCAGAGTCCCATTTGCCTTACTACTAAAATCCTGTTACAAGTAGTACCAGAGAGACTTGAAGTATTACATAAACTTGAAATCTTTTTTTACTGCCAGGATGGTGTAAAGGAGCCTTAGTGTAAATGTGAAACAAACCTTCAGTCTTTGTTATAGTAATAGGTTGTATAAAGGTAGTGATTAGACAGTGTGGTGCTCTCCCATTATGAAATTTCCACTATAATTGAAAATTGCTATGCAGACTTAATCCTGACACAGCTGCTAGTACTACTGTAAAAGTAAATGAAATAATACTTAGCACATACAAATATTATATTTGCATACTGAAGCATCCTAAAACTGTATTTCTCAGCCCACCCAAGACGAAAATAAATACTGTTTTATAAATGGGGAAACTGAGGGAGAAGAAAAAAGAAAGAATCACTCAGGATCACAAAACATTTTGGAGATGAGACAGAGCTGAGACTAGAGTTTAGGACTGCTGTATGTTTTTATGGCAATCCTTTATTACAGGAAACTGTAGATATAAGCATTTTTGCTTTCATATGGAGGATGCATGCTGCTGGGAAAAAGAGGACTAGCTTTGGGTAGAACAACTACTTTCTATGATTTTATTTCAGGATTAAAGTGAGCAACTTTCTCATGATTACTGATAATCAATTATGGCTAGAAATAACCACATGTTAAAATATGGAATCGTAAGTCAAATGGAAACAGACATGGCATGTGGGATTTTCTAGTGGTTTGTGATTGGAATGAAATCAAATGTTAAATAAGCTTCACAAGTATTCAGTTGTGGTGAACATTCATTTTGTTTTGTTTTAAAGGCAGAAGAGTGGGAAAACAGCACGCATGCTGTACTGCAAAGTGACCGCTTCCAGCATGGACACACAGTCTAGGCACCAAACTGTGCACTGACTACCAGTAGAACAGACATGCAGAAACCTTCCAGCTGTAGCCTTAGCCAGCAGCTAGCTTAGACCCGCAAGCATTCAGGGGCCATTTTGGCATTTCAGCTTTGCAGTATTGAAAACCACAAGCCTTTGAAAACATGAATCAGGCCTTCTGAAATGGAGACTGGCTTAAAAATGATGAGATTAAAAAAGAAATCTAAAAACACATTTGTTGTTTTTACATTTGCCTTCTGATTTTTCCTCCTTCTGGGTCTTATGTCTTCAATCTGTCCCTTGAAACCATGACGATTAGAAACTCTTTTATTTTTTTCTTGATGAAATTTGACAGTCTTGTGTAATGACATGACTCCAGGCACCAATATTGTGAGGAAGAGAAGTTTGAAACAAAATTCTGAGAGCTATCTCCACTAACACTGAGGGGCAACTTTTGAATCAAGGTATGGGGTTTTGAAGTTTTGATTTTTTGCTGGTTTGTAATGTAAGCAAGCTAAACATGTAAATGGTCATCACCGTGAAACTACAATGTGTAGGACTTATCATTGGGAATGAAATTAGTGTTCAAAATGCTTTCTGAACATATATATGAGCGAGTTGTGAGTTAAATAACGAAGATACTTTCCTGTGCTGCCTGTTTAGATGCCCTACTGGGTGGGACAAGTTTACACTTTGTCTCAGAGTAGTGGCCAGTAAGGTCCTACTATACAAAAAGAAGTCCTGTCTCCATTTGTAGGGCATGCAAACCGCAGGAGGGAGGAAGAACCAACACTGAATTGAGGTAGAAAGTTGTTTAATTCAGCTCTCCAGAGTGTTTTTCTTTTACTGTCCAGACCCAAATATTGCCTCCTCTCACTCTTCCCAGATGGGGAGAAAGTAAGCCTGGAGTGGGAAGAACCATGGCTGCACGGAAATGTCATCCTTTCAGACTTCTCATGTTCAAAACTTCAGGGCAAATCAATACAAGTGAATGTGGCTGAGGTTCCCCAGTCCTCACTGTATACTTGAGACGGATTTCAGTTGGCAGTCCATACCAAAGATTAAGTTGCAGGAAACAAGCAGCATACTACTGATGCCTCTAGCACCTCCTTTCACCATGTGCATAGCTTCCAGTGACATTAGAGCTTTCACAGCTTAACAGAGCCAGGACTAGGAGGAAACCCATGGTGGTGCACATGATGAGATTGCTCCTGATGTGAACTGAAGCAGCACGCAGTGCAACTAGAGCAGATGGCAAAGATGRATTTGTACCATCTTTATTTCCCTCTGCTCAGGCATTTACTAATCACTGAAAATGCTGAAATGCTTCTTTTCAGCCTGCGAGAGGTATATGTGATGTGGAGGTGAGTATGGATTCAGTACTACCCAAGTGGTACCTTTTCAGGAGGACTCTCCAACAGGCTGTCTAAATTAATTTAACAGCTGTTGTGTATCACAGAGGAAGGTAATGAGGACTGTACTGGGCCTCGAGGGTCAGACCTGATACAGCCCTAAAGACTGCAAGATTAGCTCATACCTTGCATATTGCCCCCACTCACACGAAAGAACTCTCCACTCAAATGTAGCAGTGCTGTTAATTCACAGGGGTTGATCCAAGAGGAGATGCTGGTGTTTGGTTAGTGCACCTCGCCAGCCACGAGCACAGCTACTTTAATCCGGACTCAAGGTGACTCCATTTGAGCCCTTTCACAGCTCCTCTTTGGGTGTGATAGAAAATTCTTCTACAGGTGACTGGGAAAGAATCAGTGGAGCAGCTCAGCAGTGCAAAGAGTTACGGTATTTGTCATGCAAGCAAATTTCAGATTCAGTAGCTGGAATATTATTAGGTGATGTAACTGCTCATCCTTATGGCGCAGGAGTAGTAGTTTGAGGGTAGGCAAATTAACTACACGATGCAGCTGAGGTATTCCTTTAAAAATCTTCCTTGAACTAAGGAGCAATGCCCAGTGAAAACCTCACAGCCCATGTAAAAGGCATATTCCTGTTCTGTGGAGGATCAGTAGACACTATGCCATTGGCATTGGACAAGAAAGAATCTCAAGATACAAAAGATTTGTAAGATGTGGTATTGGTCTAAGGGTATCATCCGCATCTAATTCTGGGTCGGAGATGAACTCCTCAAGTAATTCAATGYGAAAAATTTTGCTGTGAAAATGTAGAGGAGGTGGGAGTCCCAGGGTGGAGATGCTGCTAACACCCAGCAATAACCGGTTACCCTGCTTGGCAACCCCCTTGCTGGTCTAGGTAAATGGAAATGACTTCATTATTTGTTTGTCCCTTGTCCTAGTGCCTTTTATTTTTAAGCCTGCATAACGCAAACCGCAGCCCCTAGGGAACTTAACGAGGGTCTAAGTGGCACCAACGTTCCCTGTTAACAATGGGCTTTTGTTGTTCACACTTTCCCTATCAGAGTGTCCCGGAGGAACGTCCTTGCTTAGGAGACTATATTGTGATGTTATGACCTCAGAGAGGGGTGGGAGAGGAAGGGAGGGTTCAGGTGTATCTTTAACTTACTTGAATAACTTTCTTCTAGTCGTGTTTTCTTCCCACCAGGATCTTTAATAACTCCTCTGAGGGGGCTGCCTCTGTGCTATAAATACAGCTACATTATCACTTGGCTGTATTGTGTGCAAGCGCTAATTTTCTGTGCTGGGTTTGAACTTGTTGACTTTTGCGGTCGGTGTCAGGAAATGTTGGGTGGGAAGGGATTAAAGAGGCTATTGATGTGACTCGGAATCTGAGGCCAGGAAGACTGGTTGTATCATCTTAGATCTAGAGACTATGGTGTTGATATCCAGCTTTGGCTTTTTTTATAGAGTCACTTCAGTCAGATCCCTGTTTCTCCCTCCCACCTCCCCCATCGCCAGCACACTGACTCCGGCACTCTAGGCCGTAGTCTCCAAGGAGGAAGTAGACCCTGTAGGCGAATTTCCTGGTATTATGCCATTTTAACAACCTCTCTCTTGATTTAGGTGTTGCAGGCTGGCTAAGAATATTCCTTGACACTTGAAAGGGACCTTTATTGTTTTCTTAATTTGTGAAGAATTGCTTTTTTTTTTCTCTTTCCAAACTTTTCTTTGTAGGGTCAGACTGGAGCCATGTTATTGTTGTTAAATTTAGATCTGAGACTATATTAAGTCCTCTGGCAGTCTGCCCTAGCGCTTTCACTTCTTAAAACAGGAAGGCAGGCCTTGGCCTACTTGTGCTCATGTACTTAAAACGGGTGAGAAGATGACTTTTTACACTGCTGAGAAATAAATATAAAACTGCACGGTGTACATAACAATAACTGTTCTGCTGGAGCCAAGAGAGAATTTCAAAGGTATAAGCTCCTAAGCCTCATAGTTCTTCAATAGGAATTAGGCACATAAGTGCTTTTTYGAAACTCTGTCCCCAAAATAATTCTGTCACATGAAAAAAGTCTTGTGTTATGTGCGATGCAGAGGGAAGCTGATTCAGCAGTGTGGACTGATCATGGCAAGCTTTGAAAGGCAGTAGGTATGTAATAGAGTAAGCATAGTGAAGGTTTGAGTGATTGATGAGGCATGGCGTGTTTACCGGCGATATCAGCACCTTCCCAAGGTGCTGCGTGCATTTGGTGTAAGAGTTCTCTTTCAAAGCATTGTGGAGGGTCTCATTAAAAAGGTGGCCACCATGACAAATAGCTGAAATAATTCCAAACTGATATTTTTAAAAAAAGTCCAAAGTGCAGAAAAGTCAGCATTTGTGGAAGGAAGGAATTGCCTTGTGCATTCAAAACCCCTGAAGTTCTGTCTCTGACTTTGCTAGTGACTTAATGTGTGACTTGGAAAAATTATTAAGGATTTGTCTCTGCTCGTCTGATTGTGATGTTTGACACCCAGATCCGAACATCAGTATTAGTCTACCCTTTTATCTGAACATTCAGATACAAATACGACGCTAAAGGTGCTGTTTCTGTGTTTTTCCTTGTGTGTCAGGAAGAATATCCCATAATTCTGTTTGACAAATTGCATTAGCATTTTTTTCCTGGTCAATGTGGAGCAGCTGTGGGAAGGCATCAGAGGACTATCAGCACCTGAATGATCTTTTCTTCATTCTCAAACCAAAGTAGATACGTTCCATGATGAGTGRAAACATTATTGAGCTTCTAAATAATTCTCTCTCAGTCAGGTAAGCTAGTCTAGAGTGAAGGCACTTCCAAACCAGAGGATGTGTTATATAAAYAGTAAAATGTGTGTTATATGCAGCTGATACCTCTTTGCCCTGAGAAGAGTGTGAACTTCAGGAGTCTGTGCTCCCACTTGCATTACGTTCCTGTCTGTGGGGATGCAGAGGAACCTGGCTCAGCTTCTCTTCCTCAGGACTGTGTTCCCAGGTAACATTATAATTTGCTGTGCATCCTGTTACATGAACTCCGCAGCTTACTGCCTTTCCCACTTAATTTARGAGCCTTTGTCTTGGAGCTACCTTTCTTCATGTGGCTGAGTGGGTGGGGGATAAAAGGCAGGGAAACATTTGGCTGAAGTAGAGAGAAGATGTTGAACTGGCTTTTGGCTGCAGCAAAACCTAAAGAGAAGTGGCTTCCCTCTGATTCTCTCTTCACTGTATTTTAGGCCAGTTTAACTGCAGATATCTGTGTAGGAGGTGCAAATAATCATCAAATTGAGCAAGAGGTAAGGATGAAGTCCTACTAGCGATACTTGCATTGTACTCAAGTCCAGGGCACTCCTTAGATCTGACATTTGTATTTTCCTTGTAGGTAGCCTTGACTCAGAATTCAGGATATTTACAGGGTTCAGGATCCACCCAGTTTGCTGACAGACAGCAYTGGAAGGTCCTTCTAGGAAGGACTCCAGGCCATCTTCTTGTTGTTTACCTGTGGGCAGAAGGAATAGACGGAGGCTGGCAGGTTGAGCACTGTGTGTGTGGTGTCGAAGAAGCTATTTTTCCTTCTGGTTACTGTCTGTCCTTTCATGCACCTGATGATAATAGCTCTTGTTTTCTCTGAATTCAGTTTTATTTCTATCTTCTGGTTAATGGAATCACCAGATTCCTTAGCTGAGAARTTGCTCAGCAAAAGGTGACACGTATTTTGAAGACATAGAAACAGWGGTAATGTAGATTAAGGTCTTCTGTTGGTGGGGAGGTTAGTGGAGGATTTGTAGCTCGTCTCTCATCTTTAGGAAGAAAGTTTACAACATGTCTGCTTCTGATGAGAGGTAGAAAAGGAGACTGAAGGGCGAAGGAGAAACACTAGATAACATAAGGAGAGATTGATTGTGTGGTAGAAGCATTGCTAAATCCTAAGATTCCATTTCAAGTCTCGTGATATTTATTTGGTGTTGTCTCGTTTGTTTTTAACCAGCCTCCCAACTCCTTCATTGATTTGGTTATGCAACAACGTTGGTGTCTAAAATGTAACCTCCTACGTTATTTCTGTGCATCTCAGAGAAAGTAACCTGGCTTCTAAGGTTCCCAGGATTCCTGCAGAAGGCAGTGAGGGGCAAATGCTCAACACTTCAGGAATAATGACCAACTCAGATTACAAAGTCTGGCTTTGTAATGTCTGGCATCTGAGTTTGAAAACCCTGCCTCTCAGCATTTAGTGTGAAAATAGATTAAAATATCTGGCCATGTTTGTAAAGAACAACTTGAAAACATAGTCCCTAAAACAAAAAATGGTGGGAAAGGGAGAAAGCATGAMTACATTAATAACTTTAAATTTTCCTCTTTTATTTTAACCTCTCTCRGAATTTTTGAGCACACTTGACTCTTGCCTTTTATGAGGGACGGCACAGCCAGAGTGAAAGGCAATATTGCAGCACCTGCAGTTTCTTCTTTTAYGGAACTGTGGCTGAATGCGAACAAATTGCTTGGGTGGGCTGGAGGTCTGTGCTCCCCTCTAGTTTTGACTCCTTCCTTATGCCATTTCTGTAGCTAATCCTTCCTATCAGCAGACAGCTAGGAGCCAGCAGCCCATTGAAAAGGGAACTAGACTGAGGACAGGCTGCTGAGAGGAGGATAAAAACTGTTCCTTCGAGGACTCTATAGATTTTTTTTTTTTTTTTTTCCTGTGTAAAAGCGTTCTTGCTCTGATATATCTGATGGGGGTGGGGGGCCACAAACTGCGATAAAAATACCTCTGTGCTTCACCAAGGCTCTTTCTACCTTTTCATAATTCAGGAGTCTGTCAATCACAGSCAAAGAAGAGAGGCTGACAAAGGAGGGTGTGCGAGGATGTATATGGGGAGGGCTAGGGGCAGGCAGAGACAGCAAATACCWCTGTCCTCCAGATTGCTGACAGTCCTAATTCTCAGGATACCACTGYAAATGGGCAGGCAGGAGCAAGTGATCCCCTTCTGTGGAAATACAAATACATTAYTGAATTCATGTTAGGAGCGGGCTGGTCCTGGAAGGGTTCAGGTTCTGTCTAGAGGAGGACAGCTCTGTGGGTACCAATTCAAATGCATGGGCTGTGCGCTGTACGTTGGCTGACACATTTGTGYGTGGTGCAGAGCTGAACAGTTTGGTTTGTTATCAGAGAAGTGGTCAGCATGAGCTCCTACAGTAAATGGGAAAAACTTGCTCAGATAAGGATTGTCTTCTGACTGCCTTTCTCTGAAGCTGGCTGCACGAACCTGAATTAGAACACTCCCAAGACCCACCTCTTTAATAGTATTTCAGCTCTTCCAATTTTATGTCAGATGAAACAGAAGAGGAGAAATTCACAAGGTTGGGCAATCATTTCAGGACACCCTGATACTCAGTTTAAGACAAGGGAAGGTAAGAGCAAGGCAAGGCTTAGTAAGAAGGCGGCAGGGTCTGGAAGATTGCTGGAATTTTTCAGTAATAATGAAACTTTGAAGAACAAAGTACTTGAGGGCTTTGGCTGAAATGCCATTCCTTCTCTCCTAGGAAGACTTATAGCAGGGGAGAAAGTGGAAAGATGGTATTAAAATAATGTTCTCCTCTTCTCCAAAGGAAAACCTTGTAATGTTGCTGAATCTGCTCAGTGGTTGTTTGTTTTGTTTTGTTTTGTTTTTTTTCCTTTCAAACCAGTGCAGCATTCCTTAGTTTCAAGCAATTCTTCACCCAAAAGGAAAACTTCAGTGCCAGAGCTAAGAGTCTTTTCACTGGGACCAGTCCGGCCTGCTCTTATCTTCTGGGTCCTGCAGCAGGRCCAATGATAAGCCAAGGACTTGGAATTCTTTCGTTTGCACAATCTCCCTGACAAACACTTAGATGAGCAACAAGAAAACCTGAAAGAGTGTAAAAAGCTCAGGCTTTCTGGTCCTCTGAATCTCCACATAGTTCAGATAAAACAATCCTAAATCTAACTTAGGAATTAGTGTTACTGGGGGCGACTGGGGGGGAGGCGACTAGGTGGAAAGGCTATTTGTTTTTGTACACAGGATCTAAAGTTCCCCAGATCCATTTTCTAAGAATTTTACTCCTTTATCTTTAGTTTCTCCTGGCCCTGAATTCCCCTACTGCCTAACTGATTGCTGCCTTCTGTCTCAGCATGGTGGGATGCTCTGGCATGACATGCAGTCTGTGTTATTGTCATTATCTTGGCCTGAAGCCTGCAAGTTTGCAAGGCAGAACAGTCAGTTATTTAGTGCCTTCCTTCCAGAGATGGAAGATGTGGAATCTATGAGCAGTTTTTTCTGCTGCCTCTTGCATACTTTTAACTTAGTGCTGCCTTGTTTACCCTCTGGCCCTGTTTCTGTATTGTCTGACCAGATAGCAAACTCATCGAAGTAGTGGTTGTCTCTCCCTTTGTAGGGAGACAACTCTGAGAACTGTGATGCATCCTCAGGACAAGTTTTTGCCTCTCAGTCCCTTTGCTGTTTACCCGTCAGTGTGTCTTACCCATCTGACCRGGTAGCAGCATGTTGTTGCAGTATGCTGAGCGAGGTGTTGCAATTYCATGGCAATCTTAACTTTTTATTTGTATGTGATTGTGCTGGTTTCCAAATAGACTATAAATCAATTGCTTTTAGAGCCTGGCCTGTGGATGTTGCCTGAACAAACAGCCTCTGACTCTGTCTGTTAGAGCACACCTGTCTCCTCAAACACGGAGGTTTGCTCTCTGTGGAGCCTGTCTCTGATCCGTGTCCCTTCCCCGGAAAAGGCAGGTGTCTCCTGGCTGCGAAGCCTTTACACACCCCTCCACCGTCACTCCGCAGGCACCGTTGTCCAGTTATCAGTCCGCTGGGTGGACTGGGTCATTAAGCAGGGGTGTGCTTGGGAGCAGAGGAAGGAAGGTAGAGTCAGAGATACTGAGACGCAGTTGAAAAGCCCAGATCAGTGGACAAGATGTCTGAGGCATATGATGCTTATCTGCTGGAGTGGGTGGAGGAGGAAAGGGCATCCCTTATCTCTTCTCTAGTTCCCAGCCCACTCTGGCTGCTTAAGGAGGCTCGCTGGAGTCTTCCCACATTCCTGTACGTTCGGGTTCCTGCTAGACAGGAAACGGCTGCTGCTCCAACATCCATTACATCTCAGCTGGTAGTGTCATTTACAGTCGGATTCCCAGAATCCCCCAGGGTTTGGGGTGGAGTGGGGGGAGCGGAGGGGTGGAGGGGACGGCAACGCTTGTTCAGTGACCCCCGTGCGAAATACCTCCCTGGGAAAAGAACAAAAACATTTAAACTTGCCTAATTTCTTGAGCAGTTGGTGAGCCTGGCCTGCGGTATTTAGACGCTTTAGGAAATAAAACTGACCCTTTGGAAAGATTAGGAAAGTTGCAGTATATGTAAGCCTGTACCTAACAGACCCCTTAAACAAACAAACAAACAAACAAACAAAAAAACAACAAACAAACAAAAACCAAACCAAAACAAAAAACAAAAACAAAAAAAACCTAAAAAACTGGCCTACAGCCTTATCAACAGTAGATTGTTAGCAGATAGCATAAAACTTATTAGAGTTGTCCCTGATTAGCAGGACTCTTCTGGGAGACTTGATCAAAAAAAAGCCACAGGAATTGGTGTAGTGTGGGCAGATTCAGGGGGATGTCACCTTCCGCTCCAAGTTAACACTTGTTGATGAAGGCTAGCGCTGCCAGCTAACGTGAGAGAGGAGTGCTCGCCCCACTGCGTGGCCCCATATCCAGTTCTCTGCGGCAGAACCGGGTTGGTGTCCCAGCACAGGATCGGGGGGGCAGTGCACCAGACGGCCCCAGATCTTCCAGAAAGTGTGATTTCTGTGGTCCTGGTTAGCAGTGGTTACTGAAGCAAATGTGGCCTGTGTTGCAAAGATCAAGATGCTTTCTGACCAGACTGAGCAAATTCTCTTTCCTAAATTCTGGTTCCTGTTTCTGTTTGATCTGTATACAAAGGCATTCTCACTCCCTGCGGGGAACTAATGTGTATTTGTGACGATGTTGTGCATTATTAAACAGTGGCTTCTGCTATTTCTGCCCCGAATTCTCTGCTGTGCTTTAGCGGAGTGTAAAAATTCTCTCTTTTGCTTTCATTAAATAGTACAAAAAGGTAATTACTATTCAACATTGTAGGATGGGGCTGACCATTCCAGTATTATTTTATGTCTCAAAGGAACCTGGTAATACAGCATTTATAGGTAAGATTTCTACTCATGCAGATGCTTTTGTGCATTCATTTGGTTACAAGTGCGGTAAGGTACTGAAGGCTACAGAATAATGAAAACAGAGATACAGGTGCCACTTAAAGTGAAATATCCCATGAGCTGCAAGCATGGCTTGTAGTCTTTTAGGTCTGACATTCGGGCATGTTGAAAACTGAAACTCCTGATAGGGAATGTGGTTGTAATGTTACAAGAATGTTTTCTAAATTAAGGTGTATGTTTCATGATTTGTTTAGATCAGTAGAGTGTTTGCTCCTGAAGGTAATGTTAATGGCGTGCGAAGATGATAATTGTTCAGTGTTTTGATTTAGGCATCCTCTTGAAAAATGTTGATATTTATCGCATTTGCCTATTTAACTGGATAAAAATAGATTTCTTCCTTCTTCACTCCCCAAAGTTCTTGAACGTCTTTCTACCGACCATGCTCTGCTTAAAACATTTTAAAGTATATGTTCTTTAAAGTATAGTACATATTATTTCTGAACAACTGTTACAGGTGCTCAGAGTAAGTTTCACCTTTCACATGTGAAACATTCATCATTTGCACTGTGATTATTAGAGAAGAAAAATCTTCAAAGGGTCTAGAAGACTCTCAGGAACCGAGATTCTTCACACTTTGTGTCATAGTTTTGTCTCTTCACATCAGCATAATCTTATTTAAGTCAGTAGGGTTACTAATTCTTTATTTTGCCGATGATAAGAAGAGTACCGACTATGTACTAATATGAACCTATTGCATGTACAAAACTGAGTTGGAAACCTCATTGTCTTGCTCTGGTGTTATTCATTGTATTGTTCACTGCTGCTCAACCATTCTCCAAGTGTTTTGGTTTGTGTGTGTTCAGTCTGACTTGGCAGAGTCAGGAAGTGATAACTTGTGTTTTGAGGTCATTATCACATATTTTAAATTTAGTTTCTCTTGAATCAATTCTGGAGGACTTCATAGATGAAGACCCTTCCCCAACTTGTACAGTGCTAGCTTCTGCCCGTTGCAACCCAAACCTGTTTTAAGTTGTCCTAATGTCACCCCAATATTAGTGCACAGGTTTCCCATCTTTACAGCTACAATCCCACTGAGGTATTTAAGGTTGGGTGAACACGGGTAGCAAGCTGTCCAGCATGATGTAGTACTTGGACAGGGTATCTATCTCAGCTGGTAACCTCCAACAAATCTTACACTTCTGTTCCTCTTTTTCCATTTGTGTCCTTTGCATCTCACTGCGGGCTTGTGTAACACCCAGTACAGTAAGTTTTGACATCAGCTGAAGGTTCAAAGTGCTAGTGATACATAAATCAATACCGACAGTAACTTCCTCAAAATTGAATCTGGTACAGAAAAAGGGTATTGCCTGTTAGCTGAGAGTTACTGTGCTGCTGAGTCTGCTGTGAAGAGACTTCTGTTCACTGCTAGGAAATACATCTTCTTCCCCTGTCCCTAGAAGTGCTGTCTTTAGGATTCTGCCTCTTAGAAAAAAAGAACTGAGAGTCTGCGAGCGGAGAGAACCCCAGCAAATTTTCTTAATCGGCGCTTTGCTCAGTTGACTGGAGGGTTGCAGTATCTTAACGCTGTCACTTGCAACAAGTTGTGATCAGTGGCCTGCCAATGGAAAACAGCCAGCAGCTGTAATATCAAGTGTCATCTGTCTCCCACTGCAGATGATGCAGGGTAAAACCATGTTTAGAGACATAACTGTGTGGATTTAAAACTATATTCTTCCAACAGGTGTACTATATTCTTCTGTCAGGCTCTCCAGTAACGCAGGAGGGCTCTAGTGAGCAGGCCAAATGGAATRAATTGGTTTGGTAAGCGCAAAAATGTATTCTTTGAACAGATCCGCTTTCCCTTTCATGTTTCATTGCAATTTTATTCTTCAGACAGATTAAATCCTTTACCAGGTCCTGAGCAAAGAGTTCCATGGTATATCTCTGCAGATACGGTACAATACCAGATGCTATGGGCTTTCTCTTTCTTGTGAGTTTTAATCCTTTAGGGTGGGCTATTTCAAATTGTTTTCTCTATCTATTTTAATGGGTTGCTGAGTTTTTTGCCCCAGTCTTTGAAATGAATTCCACATTCTGATACGAATTTCAGTTGAGTTTTGCTAGACCTCTTTCCCACGGCGTTTAATATACTTGCAGATGTGTTGCAGTCTTCTATGGTCATTGCTTACTTCTCAGCCTGCTTGAAACCCATGTGAATGGAATCAGAGGTTATTTGCTTATTTGCCCAGTTCTCATGAGTAAAAACTCAGAGTATCCTGCGTCTTATGTTCAACTAATAATTTGTAATGGCTGCAACCATGTGCAGGGAACACTTATGGCCTACGCTTTTTTTTCCTTTTCTTTTTTTTTTTTTTTTTTTTTTAAGAAAGCACTAAAATCCATCCTGAAATGTGGTTAAACTTCTAAGCTGGCCTTTCTTATGCACAAATTGAGGATCCTGTTGGAAAGTATTTGGGTAATCGTGGTGCTAGAAGGTCTTATAGGCAAAACATTAGTAATGTGGAGAAGGTCAAATAGATCCAGAATCTGAACCTCTTTTGGAACTCCAGCTCTCTTACGAAAGTTCCATTTCAGTTGCCATTGAGTACTAAAAATTATAAACAAAAGATGTGGAGGGAGACATGAAATGCAAATCCTGTGAACTGAAATTTCGTGATTGGATTCTTGGTTCTGTCTGTATCGGGGAAGATCTTGAATAGGTATGTGAAGGAGATTGGCAACTATGTATTGTTCATCCTGCACGTGGATATAATTAACATTATATTGCATTTTTGCCCTCCCTCTGACCTTGGTGAGTTTCCAGTTATGGAATTGCCTGTCTATTGTCTGACATTGTCTTACATTTTCAAATACGTTCTTCCTTCCTGTGATAAGGAGAAAACTACTGAGGCCGAGTGTATGGCTCCTCCTGTGCTATTTGGCATCTTGGTCTTCGTGGAAATTCCAAAATGACATAGAATTCATTTTCCAGGCCATCTTTTTCCTACCTTAGTTCTTCGATAAATTGTTGACCTCTCTCACATCTACGTTCTGTYGTATCCACTACTTGATTCATACCTTTGTCAGAACACGATTTGGCCAGAGTCACACCACTTCTCTCAGTGTTGGGTAATCCTGGATTCAGGTCTTTATGAAAGTTAAAGGATTCAAAAGCTCCTCAAAAGGAAGTCGCCCATAAACAAGTCCAGTATGCGCAGCTGTCAGCTGTCCAGTTTGTGCAYGTGTTTCAATAGAGAGAGCTCCTTTGAAGAACATCTTTTCCACTCTCTTTTGTGCATATGTGCTCTCTTTCTTCAGAGAGAAGTGGAAGGAGCTGCCGAGGCGGTGATGGCAAAGAGGTGGGAGTATAAATGAAGAACCAAAGCCTACACTCATTTATGTCTATGTTCTTGAGTTAGTATTGTTACTTGGATATTACAGACTGCAATATCCTGCAATTGCAGTGCCTGCCATTGGAGTACTGAAAGTACCAGACTGGTTGAAAAAAAATTTCTATCAAAATCACCCTCACAGGAAAATTAATTTTGTTTGAAATGAACATTTTTCTGGAAGGCATCTCCTTCCTTCAAAAAGGAATCAACTTTTCTGTTGGAAAGCAACTTTTAAAGCTTTGAGTAAAATCTTCAACCTTTCAGTTTGGGGTTTCCCACTACCCAGTTAAATATGTTGTATAGCTTTTGTGATGTGTGTGTTATTTTTGCAACTCTCTGTACAAGAAAATGCATCTGTTCTTCTGGATTGTAAATTTACATTGGGTTCTACCTATAGCACGTTAGATTTTTTGAAATACAGTTTGACCAGTTGTTCTGACTCTATGTCTGTATACATGCTCCTGATAACTCTTTTTGCTGTGACACATATGCAGGGTACCGCGCCATACTGTGTATCACCACCCTTCCTGCATTTGTGAAGCAACGGTCGGCTGAGGATGGCTTGGCACATTCAACAGGTAGTTTCACGAGCACTGAATTAATGGCTCTGCTGCACAGATTCTCTGATGAAAGTGAGTTGTGCTGTAGTCTTTCCAAGTGAGGCAATAGTATGATCTGCCTTTTCTTCCCTTGCTGCTTGTTTGCATGAAATGTAGAGAAACTGAGTGTTTTGGGAGTCTTGTACTTCTCTGTTCAAATAGGCATTGAATTGGCGCAATGGTTTGAGAATTGTTGTTGGAGAGGGGAATAGAGTCACATGCCTGSGATGAAAGTAATTAATACTGTATTTTAGATTGAACTGAATGAATGGATTGCCTGAATACCCTTGCTGAACCACTCACTTGTCACTCCTAAGGATTTTTAATTTTAGAGACCCAACATTTCATTCTAATTGACAAAGGTTCAGTGACGGAGTCCAAACCAGAAGCAAAGCGCTCAAAACAGTGAAAATGCAGGACTCTCTGGGAGTCATTCATGTATCAGTGGGTCTGGATATCACTTATCTGGAAAGAATACAAAATTTGCCATACGTTTCTTTTGTAAAACGTTTGTAATGATATATCACAGATATTTAAATATTGGAAAATTGGCCAATTCCCACAGTATTTAAAATATATTATCATGTACCATGTAAGTTAAATTGTAAGGAAACCAGCCAATTTTCTAAATTATTTTAAAAATCTTCAGTGCATTATGATATACACATACCATAGTATGTCTAATAAATAGATATTTATGCAATATGGTTATAGGAAATATATGCCTCTAAATGTGTGTATGCATTATATGTGTATATATAAATGGGAACATACATTGTTTTTCCTCTCGAGTTCCTTTATTCATTCACTTAACACACAGATAAGCCTCCAAATGCATGCCAGAAATGCAAGGTTGTTTAGCCCTTAATGATAATATTAATAATCTAAGTAAAAAAAMCCCTGAATTTTAAAATCAGAAGTCATTGCTGATGTGGTCTCGTAGCAGCAGAGCTCTACCTGTGCATGCACTGGGGCACGGGGATGGCTTGTCACTTCCCAACTTTCTTTAGTATGATTTCTGGAGCTATAGTAAGTAGAATATCTTGTCTGCTCATCTGGACCAGTCTTCAGGCTTTTGGAGACCCTTCTGTGAAAAAAGCGTTGATGTTGTGTCTCCAAGTTGTGTTTTCCTTTTGTGCCTCTGCCCCCTCTGCCAGCCCTCTAGTTACATGTGCTGTAAGGATACTCAAATGAATTTTTGAACAACTCTAACAATAGTAAACTAGTACGGTCCACTATTCAGACAGAAAGGTCTGAGCAAAGGCAGATATAGCCAAGATGGTGTTGGGATAAAGGAGAGACTTCGCTTCTGCTTACTGCTTCTCTGAAACATAAACTGGTGTAACTCAGGAGGAGAAGTAGACAGGCTGATCTGATCCTGCTACCATATTGGCTCTTGTTAACTAAATTATTTTTAATTTAAGCTGTTATAAGGGAGATCAGAGTTAGCCTTTAACTTGGTGGATATAGATTTTTCATGCTGGTGGCTTATATAGCACCCCATTGTATTTATTGTGCAAACTCTTTAAAGTTTTTGAGTTTTATGGAACCACTGTGGGGGAAAAAACTGATTCGGTATAAACATAAAAGAAGTGGTCGGACAAATTTCCAAGTTGTAATATCCCCTCTTGCTCCATCTTGGCTTTCTATGCGAGCAGATGTATATTGCAAGGATGGGAATAAAGATGGGAGACTTGGGAGGTATTCTGCACTCATTAAAAAAAGGTGGTGAGCATGAGTGTCAGTGTGGACACGCGGGCGTGTGTGAGGGTGAATGGCCATTGTGGACTTCTTGTAACTCCGATCTGTAAAGGGTCTTCTGTTAAACTTCAAGGGGAGTTCCAGACATTGATCAAGGACAGTATGTGTCCTTAAATTCCCCTTCTGACCTATTCCTCTTGACTCATTAATCCACAGTAATTTAGATTTATGTCTTGGGCCTTCAGAAATTATTTTCTGCCCCTGTTCTTAGGGCACCTCTTCCAGTTTGCCATGTGAAATGTCCCTGCTTGGTTTCATTTGGTGGAACCTTCCTTTTCCTGTTTTCTTTGCCCCCCCTGCTCGCTCTCTCTCCCTGGTAAAAGTAACCTGCCCCAGCAGCACAGGCTGCAGCACGTTTTTACATGTCTGCAGTTTTCTTCCTCTCTGGAAGAAGCCAGCAAACTTCAGCTCCGTGGCACTGCTCCGGTAGCATGTTGGCAGGCACATGAAGCAGATTCTTCAGTCACCCTTAACGCCAACAATGAGATTTATTATCTCCATTGCTCTTAGGGAAATTAGCCTAGGGAATTAATTTATGGTGTTTTGAAATGCTGTTGTCTTATCGAGTGATTGCTTGCTTACACCCAAACTCCCTCTTACCTTTGGTCACAGGGATTGCGTGTTTAATGTGTGCTTTAACGGGGGCAATTAAAAGGGCACAAGCGAAACACAGTCACACTCTGGGCCGTTTATGGCATTTGATCCTTGTACAGCAGGAATGACCCCCTCCAGCTCACCTTCTCTCTCAACATTGTATCTGGGAAGAGAGATAAATTCACAGTTAATAAAGATAAGACTGGAAAACTCCCTTTGTGAACTTGTGAATATCTCACAAGTTGCAGTTCAGTTTCTAACAGCAGGATGCAGCAGATTCTTATAATTCCATGGACCAAAAGGAACCACTGTTGAGGGAACAGGAATTGGAGAGTCTGAATACCTGGGTTTGACCTGGGCAGAAAGACTTAAAAGGTTAAAGTCCTCTGCATTAGCATACTATTGATGRAGTCCTTTCATTTCCCGTGATACACACTGCAACCTTTTTGTGATTCTTCAGCATTTCTGTATGTAATGGTGCTCTTGGCAGGGAAGACGATTGTGGGCACATTGCTTATTCAAGCATCCAAGATGGTGTTCAAGATGGAGTGGTGACTCTTGCCCTTCTGTCTCCTACATTATTCATATTTGTATTATCATTAATTAATGATTTATGGGACCCATTTTGCAAACCACAAACCYGTTTATGGCAGTATAAAGCAGCGTGTATGTAAAATATGCACACGCATACATACACACACAGGTGCTTACCCAGTGCAGGAGGGCAGTCACACTTGAGATGGAAACTGGCATTAGTTACAAAAATGTACAAAAACTATTTAGACRGAAAGTGGAGGGTCCTGTATCCCAAGGAGTCAGAGAAGGATCATGAATAAGTAGAATGTAATTATTCTGAATTGCATTTAAACATCAGCTTTCTCTTGCAGAAGCACTASAGTGCCTGTTATATAGTTTGACTCAGACTGAGCAAAATGGCATAACATCAAGTGGATATTCTCCCTGCAGGGAGTTTCGTCTCCAGTACCTGGCCAGGATGTTGAGAGGGTTATTTCATCATGGTAATGGAGATATATGTGCAAGATACAGTGCTTTTCTAATATGAAATTAGACACCCACAGTTAAACAGCTATCTTGGGGTTTTGTATCAAACCACACATCTAGAGGTCCCCAAAGGGCTTGTTTTCCCAGAGTTTCTGCACCGTATGCAATACCTTTCACAGTGTTTCTCTCCTTTCATCCCAACTCGCACTTACAGTTCTTTTTCTTGGAAAGGTGCTTCAGGAGCTCTTCTTGAACTTCCTTTTTCTTTTAATCTCAACTCATAGCTGATTGGATATGTTTAATATGCCAGTCTCTCTTTTTAAGGGTTTTATGTATTACCTATGACTGTCACATGATAGCATTAAGCAAAGTTAGATTAAAAATGCAGCTGATGCTAGAAAAYGTGGTGTGAGAGACTCTGAAGGGGCAATTATGGTCACTTGTTCTTCATCCAAACAGGTTGTATCCCTGTCATTTTAGAGCMGACAAAATGTACTGGTCAGTGTTTTCACTGTAAACATAAACAGTAGCTCTGAGGTCTTCATGTATCGGGGTATAAGGATAAACATCCTTGCCTGTACTTAAACCTACATCTTCCTCTCTGAATCAGATAGCGTAGTGACAATTGCGTGTGGGTTTTTGTTTGTTTATTTTTATTTTGTGGCGTGGAGCACTCATAGTAGGTTGGCTTATGATGGAATATCTCAATCACTGGCATATCACATG
The DNA here is from genome assembly GCA_030449065.1 of Oceanodroma leucorhoa. Classification (NCBI taxonomy): domain Eukaryota; kingdom Metazoa; phylum Chordata; class Aves; order Procellariiformes; genus Oceanodroma; species Oceanodroma leucorhoa. Next base: position 2,592,221 of record JASVER010000064.1, read on the forward strand.
CAGGTTACATCAGAGCAGCTGAAAGCTCTCTCTGTAGTTAYGCCACACAGGTTTACCTCCTTGCCCATAAAACCACATCCACCAGGGACCTCATCAATGCAAATACACTCAAGAGCAGCTAATGAGGATTTTAATTTAGCTTTAAATGCCTTTGGTGCTGGGTAGGCCTTTACGGCACCAGGCGGGGAAATCTCCAAAGCTCTGGCGGCTTTCACCATAAATGTCACTGCACCATATTTATTATTTGTTTTAGCTGCATTTCTAATGACCAAAAAGCTCATTTCTCAGATTACACCGATGCTGTGCGTTACTTACCAGCACCTTGGCTTGTTTAAAATACAGTGCAAAATGCAGGAGTTGGCCAGAAATAATTTTCCCTTATGGGACTAAATGTGAGAGTGGGGCAGAACTGACAAGCATCTTCAGAAAGGTTGTGAGGGAGACCCTAGGAAGGTCYTGACTTTACTGGATGACAGGATTTTATGGAGGTGTGGGCTGAGGTGTAACAGATACCTGTGATCATCTATCAGCATGGATCCTTTGGAGGACTTTCCCCAGGGTTACTTGATAAAGAACAGTTTGCTGTATGTAGCTGAGCCAGACTTGTAAGATTAAGGTTTGTCTTGCCAATGTTTTATAACTGCCCAGACATTTGCAGGCAACGATTACTTATTAATGTCGCTGTTATATTGAGTGTCACCTTTCGTTCTAATTCCCTCAATCCTAAGTGAGTCATTATATACTTCAGAGCTGACTTCAACCTTTCTCGAAGCTTGTGTTTGCCAGACCCTATCAATGGGAGATTTATTGCCCTGAGGTGGTATTTTCCAGCCTTGGTYCAGAACTGTGCTCTTTTACGACAGGGTAAGGGCAGACTTTTCATAGGCTCACAGTATTGGTGCTTGTTTGAGGTTTGAGGCAGCTGTCTTAGGGTGTTACATGCTCCCATTACAAGGTAGTTCTGGTGCTGCTGCTCTTCTTTTTTTTTTTTTTTTTTTTTTTTTTTTTTTYCCCCCCCCCCCCCCCCCCTTCTCCCACACCCTTTCTAGTGTCCCCTTTGCACCATCTTTTCTGGTTGATCTCCTACCCTTGGAGTGCCTAGAAATTCCAATTTTTCTTCACCTTTTCTCCATCTGCAGTTCTCTCCTTCCGCAACCTCTGTCTCTTGACCATTTTCCACAGTCCCAAGTTTCTGTAACCCAGTTTGTCCTGTGTGGAAAAATTATATCTGGTCATATGCTGGGAGGTAGCAAAAAGTAATCTCAAAGTCACCAGCAGGCTGTAATTTCAGGCTACAGTATCTTCTATGTGAGATATAACTTCTTTAAATCAGAGGGAGAAAAATAAGATACCCAAAGCCCTTTTATCCAGACATTGAGATGCTGGTCTGTAGCATCCCATGTCAGTGCTAAGTCCAGCAGTAGCAGGGCATGGTGTGTTGAGCAGTGATTCAGCATGCCTTCATGTCTCAGGTGCTTTACGAAGCAAAGGGGCCTGATGAATTGCTGGGATAATAGTTCTTTGCTATATTTCCCCAGCTAGTTTGGGATTTGTAGTGCAAGCTTCTAGGAGTTTGTTTGCACAGCTGGAAACCTGCATTAGCCAACGTGATTCATCCATTTATAATGTTCTACTGACTGACATGTTTGGTAGCCTTGGTGAGGTGCCTCTCAGATCTTAGACCAGTGCCTGGCCATTGCTGTCAAAAACGCACCGTCCCTTCAGTTTTGTGGCCAGCCTCAGCAGAGGCCAAGGATTAGCCTGTTCCTTTGAATAAGCTTTATGTGCAGACAAAATGAGGTGAAAATCCTCCTTCTGGCTTTTCTTAATGGAGTTTGCAACACCTGCCTTCCCCAGGTGACAGGACTAAGTGTCCAGTAAACATGAGAAATATCCTTCTGTGTGTATACATTCAGATACTATTAAAAGCCCACTAATAAGAGCCTGKGCTCAGAATCGCAGCTTTCTTGTCTGATTAATGCCTGGCTCCTGCACCCGAGACATTTTACTACTTGACAGCTGTTCTGTGGCCTATGTACAAAACAAGCCAGAAATCTCAATTTGATCATTACAGGACTTGCAACTGCATCACAGAGTCCAGTCTCACAGTTTGACAGCCTGGAAGGAGATGCTGTAGATCTTGAGTCAGGTGAATTCCTCTTGGAGTTTTAGAAACAGGCCTGCAACAGCAGGCAGAGGTGGAGAACTAGAGACTTGGCAGGGAAAGCCTTCACTTCCCAGGCGTGTATGTTCTGTTTGAAGCCTGAATTGAAAGCAAGTTTTTCCAGCCCTTTAAAACTTCAAGAAATCCCTACCTCTGTCCCACCTTCCACCATGAAATAGTTTCCTTCCTAACACCTGTTCAGCCCAACACAGAAGCCTGTGTGTTGACCTGTCCGGAGAGACGCAGTGGGCTGGCAGGAGCCACCTCACAATACCTCAGCAGTTAACACCTCAACTCTTAGTGAAAGCAGCTGTTTTGCTCCATGCCTCATAAAACCRTGAACAAACTTCTACACATTTGTGCTGAGAGAAGGGATAGACATTCCTTATCCGCTTCTCTGCCACTCTGCAGCACACCCCAGCAATTACGGTCAGGTCTATCGTTATCAGGTGAGCAATAAGGAGGAGTGTGAATGGAGATAGGTGATGGGATGGGCACTGTGGCAACGAACAAGTTATTGCAGGTTTGCTGGCGCCGTCAAGTCTGTATCGGCTCGTTTCAATGGCCGTGCTGGAGCGGAGAGAGGCAGGCACCATGCTGCTACCGGGAAAGCGGCTGTGTGCTGAAGTCAGATGGCTCTCTCATCTGCATGCAGGGATGAGTAAACAGCATACAATGTGCACATTGATTTCCAGACCTCGCTGTCGCCTGCCCTCATTTATGGTGGGTAGATGAACTTTTACCTTTTGTTTGTTTGCCATSTCTCCCTTTTTTTGTTTTCCCTGTCAAAAACCAAAGCAAGTCAAGAGTTGTTCAGCCAGTGTTGTAGTCTTCCTCCTCACAGTGTGTGTGTCCTCCCCAAAATCTTTCACATGATGGTATCCAAGCAATTCAGGAGCATCCTTCTATGTGCTGCTCTTAAAAGGGTCTGTATAGAAACACACCGTCTTGCTCAACAGACCAACGCTCATCTGAAAATCGGAACCTGTGTTACCAGATGTGTAAAGAGAGAGAGAATTCAACTTGAATTTGACATCTGAGGTTGTSTTTGCAAATCTAGCTGTTAGAACTSTGTTTTTATTAGTCAAGTATCTTGCAGTGTAGTAACCACAGAGAGATTRGAAACACGGGAAYTTAGTATATCAAGTTTTTTCTTTGCATGTKTTGCAAGACCAAGATGTACAGAAAATTAATGGCAGAGCTGGAAGTAGAATTGTGTTCTCTGATCTTGGGAGAATATATTTAAAGATTTAGGGACATCAGATGACTGAATTCTCTGTTTCTTTGAAAACCTTTTCTTGAAAGTTATTTCTTTTCAATTAAAACACCACACAGCTTAAATTTTTAATGCTAATTAAGGATGTCACTTTTTACATTTTCAAGGACCATCTTTTAATATTGTCAACCGATGTATGTTCAGAGTTAAGTTTACTAAGAAGATTGAAAGAAAGAAGGAATTGTTCTTAGAAAAGAATGAAGGAAGAATCTTCTAGCAGTAATGAGGTGAGAGATGCTCAGACTATGGGATTATGTTGGTATGATCCAAAACCCTGGAAATGCAAAACCTTCTTGTGAAATCTGGGAGAGTTTGACTCTAGTTCTGATCAGTGTGAGGTAGATCCAGATTTATTACCCAGAGTATTTCTTCGTCCCAGGGGTATTACTATGTGACAATACTGTAAAAGGTGGAAATGACAGATGATTCAAAAGGAAAAGAAACGCTTAACTCAGAAATAAATGGCCCTTCCCTTTGTTATAGGAAGTGCTTTACTAAATGGTGCTTCTAAATCTACTTTCCGATTTTTCTGTAGACTCTAGATAATCTTTGTTCTCAGGTATTCTGAATAGATCTGACTACTGAGTTCTGACAATCTTCAGTAACTAGAAATGCTCCATTAGCTAATTGCTCAGTGACAGTGACCTATCTGGGTAAGTCCACATGACAGCCACATAAATGCCACCTTAGTGCTTCCTGATTAACTTTATAAGCCATTTGCTGTATAACTTTAGTCCTCAAAAAACAGCACCTTTGGCTTCATATGACTTTGTGTGTCACAGCTGKTCCAGTAGACAGACGTTGCTTGTTTAGAGTCAACACGTAGTGTCAGCCTCCTTTACAGGAAATACTTGAGGAATTTCTTCAGGAAACCCAATCAACACTACATTGATCACTGCTCCAGCAATGCCATGGTGTGTTCCTTAACCTTGCAAAGGAACACCCTGCTCATGATCTCTCAATGGAGTAGACTGTTATATATGTAGCTATGAGATAAAAGTGATGAGCAGAAGAGGAAATACAAGACGGACTGATTTGTATTGGCCAGAATGGTGTTGCTTTGCTGGCTTGGCGTTGGCTCAGAAGCAGGGTGGCCGAAGGTAGGAGTACAGAGGTGGCTGGCAGTATGTGAACTGTACTTCTCCTCTATTGCAAGGATGTCCAAGTCTCAGTGTTTTTGACAATGAAGAGTAGAAGCAGGCATTGCAATGGAAGGGCTCTCACTGACTGCAAGCCTCCAGGTTCTAATATTCGCCCTTAGTATTTGTGCATYTATGTGGTTTGGGCTTGTAAGAATTTCCCACACTGGGTTAGTTCTAAGGCCCATCTAGCCTAGTATCTAGTAATGAATCTCTTGGGAGAGAATATAATGAAACGGGACAATTATAACTGATCCATCCCAGCTTCCTGAAGTTGGTAGCCAAGGTATCAGAAGAGTTGTAAGTCCTGTGCTGAAATGCACATACCAATGACCTAARTTGGGGAAAAGAAATTTAATAAAACTAGTCCTTGTTCGGAGGGTAGTTGATGCTCCAGATCATTTAAGAGTTTTCCCTCTTCTTTAAGCCATTGTGTTTCTSTTTTAACACCATCTAGAATAAACCCCTGCTATTTTTTAATTTTCTTACTATTTTTAATTTTGCTATGCCTGGGACTCTACTTAAGTATATAGCCAGCTGATTTATGCCTCGGCCAAATATGTAAGCTGTGGGATAACAGATCTCCAAGGTTTGATATCCTTCTCTCCTRTAGTTTAGTTAAAGACATGAGGCAATGTTGTGGAGTCATGATTTAACCCACCAGCTCTGGGGTGGGAGTTTAAGCACCATCYAGTGCCTGAGCCCTTTGCTTCTGATCTGAGGGTAACTAGGAGGTTAAATAACGAGCCAATCTGGATAGAGATCAGAACTATGGCTTATGCGGGTGTGGCCCATAAACTTTTATGATAGTCTTAGACACTACTTAGAGGTTTGTGGCTATCTTGTCTTGGATCTTCAAGGATCTGTCTTTAGTAGGGGGAGACACAGTTACAAGTGGTTGTGTTGCAAAAGTCCTTAGTAATCCCAGGTTTATGCAGAGGATTTGTGCTGGCTGTGGGCTTTGCTTTTCTATCTGTGAAAGTTTCAGTAGAGGCGGGAGAAAAATGAATGCTGACACTCTTAGAAGTAGAAAAATCCTCTCTGTTTCTGCTATCGCACCGTGCTAGTTATCACATGGGTTGTGATGTCCTTCCTGTCCATTGCTTACAACCCCCAAAACATTCATCTTTCAGGTGATAAAGCTCAAGAATGAATTAGGCATGCAGGATGCAAAGCCTAATGAAAGTTTAGCTTCAGCAAGCATTGAATCAGAATGAACTTAAAGAGTGTGGGGAAAAGAGAAGCTCAACAAGGCTTTTTGTTGAGGAAAAAAGAGGACAGTTTAACTGAGCAATTTTCCCGTTGTTTCTCTTTTGATATCTTCCACTTCTGCTGTTTCTTAGGACCCCTCTCTAGTCTGGTCTTGTTCAAGCTCCTGCAAAGAGCAGGAGTTTTGTCTGCCGTGTAAAGCATGGTTTAAGTCCTGACAAACAGATTTTTAAGACTGCTTAATTAGATGTTTCCTTCTCACCCTAGGGCAAAGTAAGTTTCTGGTGCCATCGTAAAGGCACTGGTTGGGGGTAAATGTCATCCCAGTGACAAGGGAAGTATTGTGATCATACGGGTTTTTTTTCTAGTTYTTGCATGTGTCTTATGTCAGGCATTTGCATAAAATAGAGGTTGCATCAATAGATTGTCTGTGCCTGTGTTTCCTTTCGTAGTTGTGCAGTGTTGCTCTACACTCACCCCTCAGAGTTGTTTTAAATTTGGTGATGGTTGATTTATGGTGAAATGTATAATGGTATAACCAAAAACAACGTAGGCTCCGGGATATAAGCCTAGTGCTGTTTCCTCTGAAGTTAGTAATAATAATCCTGATGACTGGTTGAAAAAAGTGTGCAACTGTTCTGCCACCCCAGAGCCTTTTCCTTCTTGCAAAATTTCTGCAGACTTCAGTGCAGAAAAATTGTGATCTCTATCTCTTTGCCCTTTTTTTTTCCTCATGGATTCTTCCTCTTTTACTTCCTATGCCTTATTTGTTTCACTGTTCAGAATCAGAAATAGTTCTGGTAGTAAAACATATCTACTGGTGGGATGTATGGGCTATTCTTGCAGTTCTTGTTCCTTTGATGTATTCTTTGAATCCATTATGTCTTCCTCTGAGCCTGAAGAGATACGAAGAGACAAGTAATACAACAGATAAATATTTTAGCACACCACTTTGAGCACTTGAGACCAGTCTTTTAATGTTCTCAATATTGTTGTGTCATTTTCACCTAGATAATGTAGTGTCTTCAGTGCGCAAAAGGATCTGAACTCTATAATATCAGCTCTGATTTTGGATGATGAACTCTTGAATCTCTGTTTGAATAGCTTGTTTGAAAGTTTGGTCCTGGAGTCTAGCCTTGCTGTGCTCTGCCTGGGTTTCAAATGCTGCCRAGAGAAGTGAAAATGAATGTTACTGTGTTGCCCTGAGGAAGTTGTTCTGCCTTGCATCAGACAGCCAGATGGCCCAAGGTTTTGGTCACAGCTTATGAAGCCTTACACTTGATTTATTTTTTTTGATAGGATACAGTGCAGTGTGGGTCTCCCATTCTGCTGCAGCCTTCGCTGCAAAAACTTAAATCTCAGCCCCTCAATTCTGTTGAAACAGTGATGCTTAATGTATCACTGGACTTTACCCATAATTTTCAGATTCACACTCATTGTCCAAGATGTTGTAAGAACATGCAGCCTCTCCAGATATGCAGTTCTTAGGGTAGGATGGACCTGCAGCGATGATGTAATGTTAGTGATGGCCTCAAGAAAAGTGTGGTTTTGTCATACTGTCAGAGCTAAATGGTGTACTCTAGCAGAACGACAATAGAGGTCTGCTAGTATAAAGATGTTACAGCTTAACTTTACTGGTGACAGGCCTTGGCTGAAGATTTTATCAGACACTTAGTGGTGATACTCCTGGACTTCCACAGTGTTCTGAAACATTTTTGTAGGATTTAATATGGATGAAATGAGTAAGCTTTTCAGTTGAAAGTTAATGGATAAATATGTAAATGACCTAGAGAAATAGATCAGCAGTGTTCTTCCTTCTAGATTTTTAAAAATCCCTCTGTAGAATAATTTAACAAGAACATAAGATATAAATGACAGGAACATGAATCCATACTATAGTTTTTGCACTTGACAGTTTATGCTTTGCTCTTTTTTCTATACGTCTTTGCTRCTGTACTTAGCAATGCTAATTTGAATAGCACAATGATCCTGTGGCCATTATTTTCACTGTTCTTAAGTTGCAGCTGTTAGTGCTCAGCTGACGAAGGGATCCATGTGTTTAGAGTCTGTACTTACCTTTGAAAAGCTCTCTGAATTGCATCTGTCAGCTGTCCGTGCAAACTTTGGCTAAGTATGGGCAAATGTCTCTTCATTATCTTAAAACACACTACAATATTAAGTTATTACAATAACAACTAGAAGCCATAACTAAGATCAAGTCCCTGTTATGTGTACCCAGAATGAGTGACAGTCTTAAAAATGGAAAAATCACATTTTAAAAAGACAGAAGTAAGATTCTTATTGCCATTTCACAGATAGGAAGACTGAGGAACAGTCAGTTATGTGCTCGATGGCACGGAGGTTGTGTRACAGAGCTGAAATTAGTCTGTATGTCCAGTTTAAGGCCTTAATGTCGTGGCTTTCTCCTCTTGCTGGGTTATTGCTTCTCATAACTGCCAGAGTCTTACATACCACTCTAGCGTAGCACAGGCTGTCTCTTATTTGACTCTTTCTGACAGAATACTGTGTGCTACTTTTAAAAGCCTCCTGGGCTTGGAGCCTTTATAACCACATCCCTCCTGCAGGCTGGCAGTGACAGCTATGCTGGTTCGTACTGGCACTGCTTAAGAAGTATTGCAAAGGGTTGTAAACAGGGTGTAACTGATCTGAAGTGAGGGCACGTTTGTGCRATTTAAATGATGGGGGCCAGAAGAAAACAAAAGAAGAAAAGGGCTGGAGTTAGTATTCTCACTCAGTTGTGTCTCATACTCCACACCTTTCTTTTGTCCACGCTGTTGGTACATTAAAGGCAGCTGCTTCTAGTCGGTACTCACTTACTGAGATGTAATGTACACATCAATTCATAACATAATTTGTCCTCAGGGCAGAAAATCTTTTGTAGGAAAGGTGGAATTTTAAGAGTTCTGGACTGAAAAGAGAAAGAAAGAAAAAAAGCYAAAAATATCCTACCTGAGTGACTGAAAAAGGGAAATCTGGTTAGAGAAAGCACACTCTGGGCTGGGGAGATTCTTCATGTGCTTCTGAAATCAAATTTCCTTGGAGACTGTGGCAGACAGCGTGACATTGAATTACATTTTCCTTTACATTTGTATACCAAAAATAAACCCTGCCTAAGTCATTCAGTGTCTTCTTGATGGTTTAGAAGCAGTCAGGATGACAACAGCTACTGGTCAGAATTGTCAGAATCAAGCCTCATTATCACAGCTTGCAGTACTTGACCTGGAGACCTGGCCAGGAGGAGACATTCAGTAGGGTGCCAAGTTCCTTTTGAGTTAAGATCTTGCATATAGGATTCATGCTTCCTAGAAAGATGCTTTTCCTACTCGTAGATATTATCCGGGTAATACTGTTACTAAGGTAAAGCCGATGATGAGCTGGGCACTGCCAGTTCCCTACTCCAAAGGCCTTAAAGGGTWATAAGGATTACAGAGTATATTCACTGCTTTGAGAGAGAGGGTTCAAATGAGTGAGAGGGAGTATGGCTGTCAGTACTATAAATGTCTGAGACAGCGAGTTTTGTAGAGCCATTCTTTGAGAACAGGTTTGTAGAGAACCTCCACTCGTATATTTTTACACACAGAAAAAGGCTTGATGTTCAATATTTCTTGTCTGCAGTTTTAACTATGTGGATGCATATTTTCATGCTAAATGTGAGCTCTGAAGATTTAACAAACTTTAAACTGGACTACAGCTTTATGTTCCCTGCTGTGCAGTGTTGTTTAGTGGCCAAGTGCAGGGAACAGAGGAGTGCATTTTAGAAGTAAATGGCAGCAATACCCCGAGTGAGATATAAATGAAATGGGGAGTAGAGTCCTTGCAGATATAGCCAAAGGTAACCTTTTGAGAAACGCATAAGATACTTAGTCCTATATGCAAATTTGAGGTAGATGTTAAGACACAGATTTTAATAGGTATATTTAGATGGCTTATTCTTGCTGGATTCAATGGAAGTGAAACATCTGGAAGCTTGTGAAAACCTCACGGACCAATAAATTCTCCTGTCCAGGCTCACTGCCCATCATATGCTGTTAGTATCCAAAGAATGGTCGGTGCTCGGTTACTGGGACCAGCCCCTTGAGGATGCTGAGAGCTTGGGCCTCTTGGCYATGGTAAGTGCCTTCCTTCCTTGCTTGCTTTCTTCCTTTCCTTCATCCATCTGTCCATCCCGTCTTGCTAAATCTGGTCAAGACCTGAGAAATCATCTYGGTACAAGTTTCCTTCAAATTTTTTGTCCACTTTTTTCCACTGAAATCAGATTTGTTACCAAGGTTTTAGTTAAAACTGTGGCTTATCCTTCAGATGTGCTTGATCCTCTAAATCAGGAGTGAAAYGTTTGAAAATACTTGCGGGAAGGCAGAACAGATAGGTGTCACAAAACTGTAGGACCTTCATATATAAATCAGTTATCAAGGTCTCCAGATATGTCCAGATGTAATCGGATCATGTGTTTTTGAGAATCCTGAGTATTTCTGTGGGGAAATTCTTAGTTTTCTATGAAGGCTAGGTTTTTGTCAGCACAAAAAGAAGCTAGAAAGAAGTTGTTTTAGAAATATTGACATAGATAGATTTTTATCAAATCTCCATTAAAAAAAGAGGGTTTGGCCTAAAAGCTGTATACCAAGAAGATAAATCTTGTAGCAGTGCACAGCTTATAAAAAAAAAAAATTAATTCTTTTTAGCCAAACATACAAATACCTGCCTTTTTATTTGTTATGGGTTTGGTTTGGCTTGGTTTTTTTACATCAAAAAATAACCTATAGACAGAGCATGGGAAGCAATAAATTTGTGTGTGTCATTTGTAAGTGCTCTAACAAGTTCACATTGTATCACAGTGGGATGAAGTTCCTCTGGGAACATGTATTTTTATATACATGTCAGAGGTCTAAAAATAGGTTGCTAGAATAAGCCATAGTGTTAGAAAAGAGGAAAAGGGTTTCCCAATTTGTTTTATCATTCTGTTTTGAAATGAAGAATTGTAATCTGAATGGGAAAAAGTTAAAAAAAAAAAATCACAGAAAATGAGCCAGATTAGACTGGATCTAATGAAACTAATAAACTGTGTGACTGATCTGTAAAGCAATTTCTTATGTTCCTCTGGAAATGACTGGTAGAATTTCCATTTGCTTTAGCCAGAGTTGTGTCAAACCCAGCAGTGTGAGGGGCAGGTGGTGGTTGGTTTCCCTTCTGAGTAGGCAGGAGATGATGCACTGTGGAATGGTTTGGTGTCTGCTCTGCCAGCCTTACCTGGATGGTTGTCCCTTGAGGGTGAGGTAGGATCCAAACTTTCAGTGAGACAAYGTGAATGTTTAGCACTTTCTATCGCTGGCTTTCAAAGCATTTASAAAGGTAGTGTAAGTGATGCTATTTCCCCAGTCTAGAGATGGGGCACTAGGTCTGAGAAAAATGAGGCCAGAAGTGCTGTGCTACTTTGACAGCTGTCAAGGCCCAGTCTCTAATAATAGTCGGACACTGGTGGAGTTGGAGAACACATTCAGGTCTGTCAACCCCACTTAGGAGCCCTGGCCACAGGTTCGTGTGCCATAGTGAACTTTGTGAAATCAAAGTCTCCCTTCTTGCGTTGTTACCAGCCGTGTGCAGCTCTTGTGGGATGTCCCTGCTTTGCGTGTGCTGAAGTTCCTATCCCCAGGGCAGTGTCTYTGAAGCACGGCTGCTGGGATGGGATTCGGGCAAGGGGACAGGAGTTTCTTGCACCAGTTCTAGCGGAAAACAGGAAACGGGCAGGGTGGTGCCTCCTGTCCATGCCAAACTTAGGGCAAGCGGCTCCTTTATTCGCACTATTGCTAAGCTTGCCTTTGATATTTATGTTTCCTTGAGGTGGAGCTGTGTTACGAGGTTCCATTTGAAAAGATGTATGTTGAGAGGCTGAATACATGTATCCACAGATGGATGAACATACACCTTCACTCACAGACACACAACCCTCACTGAAGTCAGCAGAAATGGCTAGTCTTCTGTACCCCTGAAAAACTGCTCTTTATCAACTATGGATGAATGGAAGACCGTTTTTAAAAGAGAATGTCTGTCTTACTTATAATAGCCTAATCAGGCACATCAAGAGAGCCTTTTTACTTGTGTTTTCTAATCAGAACATACCACAAAGTCTGTTTGCTTATCTCTTAAACCTCTGCTGTCCAAACAGAACATATGGTATCTTGGCAATGGCAAAGGTGAATTGAAGTCCTCAAGTCCTGTCATCAGAGAAAGAGCTCAGGAAGATTTAGAAAATAATGGTGTCATTCTGCTGCAGTCCATCAACTGGAAGTGCTGGAGCCGCCCATGTGCCTGAAGGTGGATCTGGCTCCTCASTCAGTGCTGTCGTGCAAGCTAGAGGCTAGGAGTGTGCGGTGGCAGATGTCCATTAACTCATCATCARTAAAGTGTAAGCAAATTACGTGATAGAAGACTTTTGTAACCTCAGATATAGTAGGGAATGTTCAGATCAGAAAGAGGAAGAAAGTCACAGACTTCACTGAGGATGGACCTTGCATTTGTTTTAGCTTGCTGTCATGGGTGGAGTCAGTTCTTTCTAATTTTGTGCTGAGAGGTCTTCTTTCTGCATGTTCTGGCAACTAACTTGCTTTTCAAGAAAGTGGACTGGAACAAGCCAGCTTTTTTGTTAAGAAATGGAAAGAATAGATTTGTGTGTATGAGTGAAGAAGAAGAGGCAAGTATTTACTTAACTACCTTTCAGCTATACACATCGTATCTCTATCGTGTATAAATAGCATGAAGAGTTAAGCTTCCTTAGTCTTTCTCCTTCTTCAATTCTACAGTGACTGAGTGATGACTGCGGTGACTCCCCTCAAACAAACACCTCTCCCCCCCTCCACCCCTGCGCAGAGATTCATCTCCTTCCCTTTCTTTTTTTGCCAAGATAAACTGCGTGTGTAAATTAGATGAACACCAAGTACATTAAAGCGGGGGCGGGGGGGACAAAAATAAGACCTGAGTTAATAGTTTCATAGCTAAGGGAATGAGAGGAGAATAATTTGAGGAATAACAAGAACAGCTTTTCAATCTGTTACTTCGTGTGTGTTTGCATGTAGTTGTACACTAAAATAATTCCAGCTGTCCTTCCTTCTTTTAATAATGGTTCATTGCTTTCCTGTTGTGGGGCCATATTTGGACAAACATTAACCAGATCAAAGCCTAATGGATAGTTACGATGGCTCAGATTCAGCAAAGCACTTAAGCACAGTGTTTCATTGTAACTTCAATGGAACATGCTTTGACTTCAGCAAGATATAAGCATTGCTTCAGTGACAGGACAMATGACTGTACGACTTGGCGGGGGGGGTGGTGGTGGTGTGATTACAAATCAAAGGTAAAGCTAGTTCCCATTCTAAAGAATGATAATTGAATGTTCTTCCTGCAAGGTATTGCTGTTGGACCAAGCACTCCTTTGCCTTCCTTGATCTCGGCCATACCTATCATGCAGTGTTTTAATAGCTGGAGTACTACAGCCGGCAGAGGTTGTGGAGACCATGGGGTTCCAGTCAAAGGGAAGAAGGACGGAGGAATAGCATGAAGGAAGAATGGGAATGTGCCCATTCCTGAGAACCAGGGTCTCAGACATGATAGCGTTACAGCGAAGATCCGTCTGTCCCCAGAAGCTGTCTCTGACTGTGCCTTCCAGCAGGTGCTTGGAGAAACAGTTTAAGAAATAGGAAGAGTACTGAAGACTCCCTCCCCTGGTATAAACACTCGGGCGGTGGGAGYCAGTGGCCCAGGGACTTGCTGAGCTGGACGCTGCATGTGGACTGTAACGTTTGTTTTGTGCCAGGACACAGCAAGRGGTCCCCTCAGACTGAGAGGATTTAGTCCTGACGCTGGAATGATTTCATAGGAGAGAAAGTTTCACTGTTGAGCAAGACACAAGGAAAAGAGGCTGAAATTATTTTTGCTGAAATCCCCCTGTTGATTTCTTCTTCCTGATGACATAAAATCTTAGAATACTATTTTCTTGTCTCATCCAGGCCATTAAAGTGTAATAAATTGTGGCAGCCTCTAGGTTTTAAGGTACTTTATTTTTAGTGGATGGGCTACACAGCCCTGGAAACACTTGGAATTCCCCTTTGATTATATGTGGGTTATTTATAGTAAGTCCTTATTCTGATGGCAGAGCCTACATCACAGTTTAAGAACTGCTGATTTGAAGGTGGGTGTGTATCCTCATTTAGAAGTTTTACTCACCGTGTTTGCCATTTCATGTTTCTGTGTCACTCATGACTGCTGTCATGAGTGAACAGAAGCAGTTTGTGGGCACATTGCCACTGTTGCACAAGACAGTCTTGCTTTGCTTTAAGCACTCCCTCTGGAACTGCTTTCTGAATTGAACATCATTATCGTCGGTATAATCACATCTATTGTGCCTGTGATGGGCCGAACGCTGTCCTTAGGTACGGGAGTGGAAGCATGGAGAAAATGGAGACATCAGGGGAGGAGAGGGAGGGGAATTTAATTTCCTTTACCCTGACATTGATGTTGTTGTAAAGTCTCTAAAATGGCACCTTCTGGCTCAGAATTAAGCAGCCACAATGACATGTCTCAGTTTGTCCAGACTGGTTTTCTTGTCCAGTTAAGTAGGAGAGTCTTACGCCTTTAAAGCTTCCCGGCTCCCAGGAGGAAAATGCCAAACTTGTCAGAGAAAACAAACAGTGGCTTTCCTAGCCTGTGTGTGTTCCGATTAACGAATCTATTAGGCTATAAAACCTGGGACCCCCTTTCCCGGAGAAAGAGCATACATTAGGAAGCTGTTGACAGTTCCTAAGTCTGACCCCTTGCACAATGCTGGAGACCTATCAGCAGCTCTGAGGAAGGCAGCCGGGGCCTGTTTGTTCTAGGAGGTCTCAGAGAAGTATTTGACGCTCGGTAAATGCCAGATGCGCTGTTGTTTTAATCTGTAATGTGGGAGGCCAGAGGGAGAAAAAAGGAGGAGCCGCAGCACAGCTGAGTGTTTTTGTTCTTTTGGTGTAATCAAAATGTGTTTGGAGGCATATTACCTTGGGTTTGGATATTGTTGSCTTCTGCAAACTAAGCAGGGCCCAGTTTAGCAGTAAGTTCCTGGGTGGGTTTGCTATGTTGCTACAGCAAGTGACCGAAGTATTGCAATTGATGGCATTCTGTGCTTTCGGTTATAAGGGAAGCAATTGCCAGTGTTGGATTTAGCAAGTGCTGTGCCGGTTTAAGCATTAACTTCCCAAGGAGATGCAAAACCACGGTTCTGACACCTGAGGATGTACAAAACCTAATTTACAAGAAAAGAAGTGTTAAGCCCTGTATTCTTGGCATGTTCCAGTTGAAAGCAATACATTCTTCTTTTTATTTCCCCCTGCCCGTTTCACTTCTGTTGTTGCTTGTTAGGGATACAGCTTTTTTCTCTGGCACTATGGTTTGTCAAGAGAAAATGCAAATAATTCCTGCATTCCTTCATACACTACTCAGTGTTTTTTCACATTCAGAGTATTATGAATATTTCAGTGAGTTTCAGCTCACTGATCTGTTCTTCGTTTGGTACCTGATGCTTTGTCTGTCACAGAGCAGATGAAGCAGACTGAAGTGAGAAGGTTTCAGAGCAGCAGGCTTTTGTTGCTGTGCACATAACTACGAGCCGTCCAGCAATACGGCTAGCAACCAGTAAAACCAGTGGTCTCTCCAACCCACCTTGTRAGTGAGTCATCCCACTTTTTGTAATTAGTAATTAAGATAACAAATATGTGTCAGTGAATAATGCAGAATGTATTGAAGAGTTACCAATACATGACCCAACACGTTTTAGACAAATTGCTGCAGTGAGATGAACCTATTTCTTACTTCGCCAAACCGTGGAGAAGTTGAGAAGCAGCCTTTGTGGTTCCGGCCCRGTCCCAGGCTCTCCCATTCAGTCGGTTGTGCTCATTTATCACAGGTGGGTCTCGGCGATTCGGAGTCCAGGCTTTTTGTAGCAGGTGGCTTTTACTCTTGATATAGCACACGCCATTTAGGTCAGTCCCTGGGAGACCTCCAAGCAGAAATACTGAAATKCACTGTAGCGCGTTTTAATTTGCTGGAGCAGATCTCTGTGTCTCCCGAACACAAGACTTGTTGTGAATCACAGCAGGATATTCTCTTAAAGAGCCCAGCAAAATGCTGCTGACAGTGTCACAGAGCGATGCTAATCCGACATCAGATTGGTCATGGCTCCTCAGGTTACCTTCCAGCTCTGTAGCAGAGGAGGCCTGTTACTGTGGGAATGAAGGACCTCGTGCTGCAGGGACACAGTCGGGGCATTAGGAGGAAGAAAATCTATCCTGTTCCCATCACTTCCTGAAGGGTATGTGTCAGAATGACGCACATACTCTTGGCTTTATTTGATGAGGGGGCTGGAGGGGGAGCGAGAAAGGAATGAGATGGTCTCAAGGGACACACGATTTGGCTTCACAGGGTCATGATGCTCTAAACGTTCATTTTGAATTGCTGAAACTGAAGGAGTGGAGAACGGTCCTTGTTGGATACACATTTGTCATCTTCGTGACTCAGGAGGGCTCTTGTGGATATTTTAGACAGACCATGGATTATGGTGGGCTTCTTGATAGCTTTTCTCAGCCTCATAAACAGACCTCAAGAATGAGACAGGAGGATCCAAGTGATGGGGGCATATGCTGTGACTGAGTACATTCTCCCAAGATGCTTCTGGTAGGATGAATCACAGGAGAAAAGACACTGGGAGTAAAAGCATCCAGTCCTGCCCTAACTTTCAGGCTAAACTGCAGCGCTTCCGTTCAGTGGATGCCTTAGTGTCCTCTCCAGTCTGACTTAATATTGACACAAGAAATGGAGCTTTAATCTTTTGATGAGATCCTCATGTTCTCTGGTTTTCCTTGCTCTTGGGGAGAGATACCTGTGAATGCTCTTGGGAAATGGGGGACCTAATGATTAGAAAACTTGGGGTGTAGCCTGTGAGGTTCAGTGCCAGCAGAACTGCAACTAGCCTGTACCACCCCCTTGGAAGAATGTCTGTTACAGGGCAGCAGGCAGGTCCAGCATGGTGTCATCAGGGGCAGCCCAAAAAAATCTGTTTGGTTTGTAGGAATGTAGGTAGATTCAATGAATGTGTGTGCTTCGCTGCTGGGGAGAGAAGGTCTTCTGAATGTCACTGTGTTCATGCTTTCCAGTGTGGTAAACAAACGTAAGGCTGTGTCAGTAGTGAGGAAGGCAAGGGCAATCTGTACTGACCAAAGCCGAGTCACTTGTTGGCCAAAATCTCTTCTGTTCTTTTCCTTTCACCCTTAGGAAATACAGATTTGGGTCAGATGAAGKATCTCTCAAATAGGTGCTAAATACATTGGTTAAAGCAGAGACAATGTGCCCTGCTACTAGTTTTCGAAAATAGTCAAAACACTTGGACACTGGGAGAAAAAAGCAGTTTGGTATTTTTGTTTCAAATGAGAAACTTAGAAATTAACTAGTGTTATTTTAAAAGTTTTTTTCCTTGGGTCAAATTAAATGTTTTGTTTGAGGCCAAGATGTTACTTGTTTCTCTTTTTCAGTTCACTGAAAAAAATCTGAAAAAATTATGTTTATTTTGGGTTGCTGCCCAACTAATATCTCTTCATTCATTTTTCTATAATGCAAGCAAAATGCAAAATCAGTTATTTATGCATCTCAAGTTTTAACTTCTGTTTTAACCATCCATCAGATTAACAGACACCACAATGTAGCAATTTTCTTTTATTCTTCAGATGTGGTGCTGTATTTCTGTTCTCTGATGGCTTGAGTAAGAGTTGCACGGGGAAGGAAGAAAGTAGTGAAATCAATGAGATCTTGGGTTCTGTTTGCCGAGCTGTTGAGTGATTCCCTAGCTGAATGGAGAGCCTGGTTGAATGAAGGTGTTAACCTTGATCTTAAAACCTATGTCCCCCTTGCCGTTTGAGAAGTCAACAAATGATTTGCTTTAGCTCTGGAATGATGGTTTAGTCTGGGTGCTTGCTTCTCATAATAAACTTCATCTGAGAACAAATGGGAAGGAGGCCATTGGTTTCCAAAAGAGAGGATTTGTTTAAAGCGGGAAGGGAAGAATTGAATTAAAATACAAGAGGATCACATAATCTACCACCTCCTGCAACCTCATCTGGTGGCTTAACCTTTGATACTTTCTTTATTTTTCTTCATTTCTGTTACTGTCCTCAGAATTCTCCCTGTTTCCCCCATGGCTTGAGAGAAAATTGTGCAGTGGAGGTTTAACCTGTCTGCAGGTGGCTTCTGCTGAAGCACTGGAGCAATGTAAAAGAAGCCTCATCCCTAATGGGCTTTAGTTTTTAGGGGATTATTGTTTCACTTTGTAGCATAATTATTTTTTGTGCTCCTTTCATCAGAAACAACTCCTGTGGGTATGCACATATCACCTGGATGTTCAAGGTGTTGTTCTGGATGTTGTGCCCAGGTGTGAGTGCAGGAATTGAATCAGATTTAAAGCAACTTGCTTCCACTCCTCGCTGCAGTTACACGCCACTGTTTGGTCTTGGTAAATCATTTTATCTCTCTGTGCCTCTTTGCTTGGCTGAACTCTTCTTACTGCAAGGTGTTTGGGAAGAGACAGTTCCTCGCTTTGCTTATGTACAGTACCTAGCACAATAGGTGTGCAGTTTCAGCTGGTGCCTCTAGGTGCTACCACAATACAAACAATAATCAATCACTGACCAACACCTTCAAGGCTCTTAGTGAAACCAAACACGATAAAAAAAGTCTCTSCAGGGACCAAATCTACTAGGCTGTGTAAACGATTTTCTAGTGAAAGTGGTAGAAACCCTCTCTCTTGGGACATTTAAAACTACACTGCAGAAAGCACTAGCAATCAGTGTGTTGGGGAATAATCATATGTTGGCAGAAGGATCAAATGAAGAGGACTTCATCATTCTGGACTACCTGTTCAGCATATATCACTATGAGCAAAGRCGCAATGAGTTAATAGATCTCTTTCAGCTTCAGACTGCCGCTGTCCTCCACTGTAGGTTCTCACAACCAAAAAAGAAAGTAAAGCAAGCCCCAGCCAAAATGGAACATATATTTTTAACCATCCAGAAAAACTTCAATCTTTTTCTAGATTAGTTTTAGGAATATATTTAGGCCAAATCCTGAACTCTTTTGTTCAGGTTATTTGCTCCAGCAAACCACTGGGTAGAAGTGTGCATTTGGACAACTATTAGTAACTAATTATGGGGTGATAATTGCATTAAGTCAGAAGCGAAACATAATGCGAAAGTCCTGGGGAAGAACTGCAGCTCAGTGCAGAGGGAAGTAGAGGTAGATACAGGTAGGAGATGGTTCCACGGCACTTGTATGTAAACTGTAACTCTGCTTTTGATTCTCATCTGCATTTCGTTTTCTTAGGTTCCCCCATTCAACAGAACATAAATATCCCAGGTAGGTGAGCCCAGGCAGGAATGGAGTGAAACGTCCCACTGGAATGAGACAGRATCACTCTATAGTCCATGTTATGTCCTTGCTCACCAGCCTAACTAGGTGTTGCAAAGCTGCTCCATCCTGGGTAGAAACAGTGGCTTCTGACTTCCAAGACGGTGCTAATCCCTACAACAGGCATTTTTTCAAGMTAGCCCTGCAGGTGGCACAGCGAGCCTTGTGTTTCCAAGCAACGTTAGCAGTTGCTGTCTTCCCTTCCTATCATTTTACAGTGCAAAAGCAGCTGTGATGGGAAAGACTCTCAGTATAGAAAAGACTAGCGTGATATGCTGGCTACCAAAACATCATGCCTTTTCTCGGGCTGTTTCCAGGGCTTTGCTTTAGACAGGTACAAAGAAACCAGCGAATTTTCTTTTTGCTGTGTCAAGACCTTTTGGATGCTCTTACACAACTTCCCTGCTAAAGTTGAGAAAGAATGTGCAGCCAACCTCCTAAAAATCAAGATAACTTCTTTAAGTCTTAGTTTGCACACTCTTTATGTATTCTCTGTCGGCAGGTCTTGTTATCAGAAAATCTCTTCAGAAGCCATTGGAGTCAGTGGAACTGATTTGGGAATTGTGACAAAGGTGCATAGAAAAGGGCCTTGTAGCCTGCAGGGCTGCTGGGAATTCCTGCTTATTAGTCCTTGCTCTAACTTTGCTTCTCTTCATGGCCTTGGGCAAGTCACTTAACTTCTTAATCTCTGGCTCAGTTTCTCTGCCTGTAAAATAAGATAACTATTACTATCACATACCTACCTGACAGGATTTTCTCCTCTAGTAATAATTAACATTTGTAAAATACTCTTTGACTATGTTTATTTTTATTATAATACTTGCTAGATTATATTACAATACTGACGCTGTTGCTGTTGCAGATTTGAGCTCCTGTACAGCGGAAATTAAGTCATTTTTCTAATGAGATATAAAACAACTTGTGGTTGGTGTGGTTTTGCTGAGTTTAAAGCTGCTTTGCAGCATGACAACAGTGTGGAGTAGCTGAAGCATTCCAGTGAATCTAACCCCAGTATCTGTGACAAAATGAACTACATGCACAGAAGATTATTCATGATCTGATCTTAACTCTAGCAGGAAGGTTAGTTATTTGACGCGGTTGATAAGTAGGACTGAAGGTTTGAGGTTTCCTTTCCATTACCAGAAGGTGTAAAGTGCACATCTTGAGTCTTGTCAGGTCGTGTCTTCATGCAGACTTATATCCAGGATGCTCCTTGGTCCTGCAATGCAGACTAGACTGTAAAGAAATGAACTGAGGGTTCCTATGTTTGTGAAAACATCTGCTAGCCTAATGAATCTTTCTTTGCATTTATCTATTTTTTTAAATTATTTTAATTTTTTTTACTACAACAGTTGGCTCAAATGAGAGTTGCCTAGAAATAATATGTTCTCACCTCTATGTGAAGGGAAAGAAATAAGGCTGAGACCTTGGCTTTATGAAGCAACCTACTGTCGCTCCAGCATCTAGTCATCAAGAATTAGAAGTTTGATTTTGTTTAGGGATGCTGTGGTTCCAATACCTTTGTCTCTGCCCCTAGAATGCTTTAGAGGTTGATTCCTACATCTTCTCCCTCTTTTCTGATCTCGTCTGTATCCATGTAAACTTTTGGCATGTGTCACATCCTGTGGCAATGAGTTCCATYGTTTAACAATGTCTGCTGCCTTTGTTATTGTGAACTTGACATCTGCTACCCCCATTTAATGCCCTCAAATTATTATGGAAAAGTATTATGAAAAAACAATGAATGCTTATTTTTCTACCATGCCTAAGATTCTTATGACCTCTGTCACAGGCTGCTCAGATACTTCTTTTCTAGAGGTGAGAAATGAAACAGATTAGATGTAAGGAGGCAAAGAAAGTCAAGATGAAGAAGAGGGCTGGGGTTTTGTTGTTTGGGTTGTTTTCTCAGATACTGACATGGGTTGATTCTAGACCGTACTAGAAAAGCAAATGATATGGATATTTGGCAACAGCTGAACTGGTTTTGGTCCTCTCAAAGTGCACCATGTCCAAGGTTAGATTAGCATGTCTTCCCCCTTCCCCCCCAACATTTTTCAGATCAAAGTGTGTTGATTGATTTTAATTAATCTGGGAGAGAAAGCATGTCTTTAAAATTTTGATTGATAAAACCTGTGAGGTGGTGCCAGGGGTGGTTTCTCCTGAGCATTTGTTACCAGCCGGTGTTGGAAGGAAAGTGTGGATGGGGTGGACTTTCATTTTGACCCAGCATGGCCATTATGGTGAAGGATGATGCTGTTTGGGCCTTTTCTGAGCCAAGGAAGGCTTTTCCTCATGGCACCCCTAGCTGAGTTCTTGAAGGCTATCTAGGAAAGGTGTAAGGTGTTTTAATCCAAAGTACAATGTATTTGTCCACCTCTGGTGGGAGAGGTGGGGTGGAAGAACAATGCCTCCTTAAATAGCTTTTTCTCTACTTGCTGTGCTCTTCAGCACCCACACACATGTAACCGGGCTAAATAACAATAAGGAAAGTGTAAACTAAGCAGGAATCAAATGCAAAGAGGCAGAAAATCAAAAGTGACTCTCTTTAACCTGACCAAGAGGAAATTGTTGACAAAGTTCCAGGCTTGATTGAGCAAAACACAGAAGTATCTTTTCTTTTTATTTTTTTTTTTTTTTTAAACTCATCTTCTCCCCCCTTCCCGCCCTCTGCTCCCCTGGAGAGAAGTCTGGATGTAACACTATTGCTAGGACTAGGCCTATGATTAAGTTCTGTTTTTCAAAGGTGATCCCAGCATGATTAAAACCAGGTGGCCCCCATGGCGTGCAGCAAGGGAGCCAGATGTGCTCTGCAACTGGATTGCCATTTCCTAGCCCAGCTGCAAACATTTGATTGTCCACTCACTCTGGGTATTACAGCCGTGACCTTCTCTCTTCCTTACCTCCCCCGTCTCCTGTCTACTTCCCCCAGCGACATTTGAGAGGAGAGAAGTCCCTTTAGACTTGTTTGTCACTGTTACAACCATCCCTTTCTCCCTTCACCTCCCCACTCCCAGCCTTGGTTCCGCACTTCCATTATTCACAGATGTTAAAGGGTAGGAGCTGACAGCATTGGCTTTTACCTCTCTCTTTCCTTTATTTGGATTTTTTTCCCCTCTCCATGTTCCGGCGTGTGTGCACTGACCCCAAAGCACTCCCAAGTCAACTGGCAGCGTCTGAATCCACTTAAAGGTGAAGGGATAAAGCAATTTTCTTCAAGATGTGGCATAAACTGTTTAGTTTTTGCTGTCTCCGAAGGCCTGTAATTAGAGGGTGGCCCTGTCCCAGAACAAGCCCCGTCTCACCCTGATCTATAAAATTTGGAATAGGTTAATCTTTTCCCACAGCGTTGGCCTGTCAGCCTTTTTTTGCTGAATTAGGGCTCTAATGCATGGATGGTGTCAATAATTGCCTAGTAAGCCATACTTAAAAAAAGAGTCACAATCAATCGTCCCAACATTAGGATGTCATAATGCATCAGACCTGCATTAGGAAGTTGTAATCCATCAACTTGACATCAGAAGGGACAGTGGATGGTGGGAGCTCAGTTCAGGCCTAGGGGAAGCTGGAACTACTCCATAGGCTTTACATCAGCTCTGGATTTGGTCTTGAAGGGTCCGTTTTGTTTTGTTTTCCTACCTAGCCTTTGCAATTTAATGGTGAATTCAATGAATATTGAATTCTCTGGAAAGAGAAGGGTTGGTGATGCTAGTTTGGAGGGGTCTGGGACAACACAGAGTTTCAGAGTTCCTCATCTCCTTCTGTCTAGCAAAGTATCTTTTTTCTTGTCTATACATTCTCCTCCTCCTGTGTTTGATACATGAATGAAGGCACCTGTAGTTATTCCCGATCTGACTGGTTTCCACTTTCTGTGGAAGTGCCTATTTGTGCTAGTTTGTAGATCACCCCTTGCTCTATTCCATTTTAAGATTCAGCTTCCCCAAATCAAACCTCAGTCTGGTTTGCAGCTCCTTTATATAGCTTTCTCTGTCTGTTTTAAATCTCCAAAGCTCTGTCTTTTCTGTTCTGCAACAGTCTTCCTGTTTAGGGCAAAAAACATTCAGCTGAGTTGAATGTTGTTTCGGTTTTGTGGAACAAGCCTGAGGATGGCAATTGGTACTCAAATCAAGGGCTGAATTCAGCTCYGTGCAGGTGAGGCTGAAGAGTTCCCTTGATACATCACATATATGCAGGCCTCAGTTTTAAAAATGTGCAGCCAGCCTTATCTGTTACGTGAGCYGTCTCAGACGTACAGTTCCAGCACAGGCACGGAGTGTCTGAAAATCTCTCTACTTTAACACTTGCTGTCTCCTTTCTTACCAGGCACAGTAGTTGAGCTAATTAATGTTTTAGTCTTACAAGTTTTGAATATTAGAAAGAACCTTCAGTCTGTGTCCTGGAAGAAAAGAAACAAATGAGCTACAAGGAGTTACATGGAACAAATCTTATCTAAGAGGCTCTTGTAAAGGCAGCCACAGAAGTCAGCCGTGGGCTAGCCTAATCACCCTCTTCTTGGTAAGTCAGTGCTTGTAGGGAACTAGCTGTAGTGGTGTTTCCCCATCTCTTGCTATCTACTTTGAGATCCTGAGGTGACAAGTAAGGTGAAAGCATAGGTTATTGTTAATAGCAAAGCAGTAATTTCACTTGCATTATCCTTCCTTAGGTGTTTGATACAGTGTGAGGAGCTGGATTTGGGATGAAATGATAATGGGACATGGTGCAAAAGAAGGCAGTGTTTTTCCCCAAACCAGGGTTGAAAGCTACTAAGAAGCAACTGTCTTTCAGTATACAGAACTGCTTCATGCCATCCACTCCARCTGGACAGCTGTCAACATGGCCAACAGAGTCTTTAGTTTTTCTGAAAGATGCTGTCAGAGGCTTCATCTTTTTTTGTTGTCTTTTTGTTGTCTTTTTTCCAAAGACAACATCTTTGGAAAATGTGTGCTTCTAATTGACTTGCCTAGACACCCRTTCTGTTGTGATAACAGATGCAGCCATGTGTCCTGCTGTTTGGTAAGGTCTGACTGTATGCTAGGAACCGGTCAAAATGCGAAAGAAAGGTGTAACTTGTCCTCCAGAGCACAGAAATGGAGAGGATTCACAGAAKATGAAGTCTTCTGGAGTGATAATTTGATTAAAAATGTGATGTMATTTCTTTTTGGTGATGAGGAGGGAGGAGCAATTATGGTGGAAACAAGAATGCGGTAAAAGACAATGTTTTGGTCAGTGGCAATGGGCCAGATGGAACATTCACAAGGAATGACTGCAAGGCTAAACACAGACCACAGTGTATCTCCACAAGTTCTTGTGTTTGATAGCAGTACTGTAGTTGGTTACTTTTTTGAAGAAAATTAATGATCAAAATCGTTGGTTTTCTCTTTTTGTGTTTCTTAATTTTTGTTTTGTCTAGTTTCTTGTGTGAGCCCAAAGGTTTGTCACACGAATCTTTRAATTTTTGTGGCTTGAATTTAGTAATTACTGGCTTTGTGTAGAGCAACTGCTGTGCATAAATGATAAACTGAGTAAATATTGATGGTAAYTTTTTTTAAAAAGTGAGGGACGGCTTCTAGTGTGCTGAGTTGGTTAAGTATTAGCTCTTGACTGAAATTTTGAAAACTGCCTTAAGCCATTTCAAATGGGTGTCCAATCCCCCTTGAAAGATTGAAAATCCTTTCCTTTGAGTGTCTTGAAATATGGCCGAGATTGGCAGAACAGCCAAGAATAATAATCTATTCCCAGTACTTTATGTGCACTTACCTTGCTTTTAGCCCTACATTGATGAAGGGCTCTCTGTCACCGTGACTGAAAACACTGCTGTAGTTGGCTAAAACTGTTGGTAACGTCTGACCAGTCGTTCACTTACAGCTGTGCGAAAGGCCTAGTGTTGTGTCTTAGAGAAGTTGATAGATTCTGGTATCTCTTCTATTCTCATGCCATCATATTTCTTATATCCTTTCTGGGCAAAACACCGAGATGCTCTCAAGAGAGAAATGCAGCAACTTTTGCTTCTGAAAGTATCACACTGACAAGACTGCAGCTTAAAGGATGAGGCCTAGGGTCAGTTTTAAGATTAGCTTCTGGCTTTGGCTGGCTCAGTTAATCCTTTGAGAAGGATTTCAGCCACGCACAGTCCCGTGCCAACAGTGACCACTAAAATCTCACTGCTCAGCTTTATTGGCTGAATTATCTCTGATGCCACAAGAACACCACTCTAGAGTGACCTTCGTAGCTGATCTGGTTCTAATTATAATCCAAGTAGTTTTAAACATTCATTTAAATGTCTTCTTAACTGCAACCTAATTTCTTCAATTGTAGCCCATTCATCAGTTGTTAATCATTTTTTAATTGTGTGGAAAGTTTGAAGGGTTAGTAACAAGTCATTTGTTAGCTAGAGGTCATGAAAAGGGTTATAAAAATTGCTTGACTAATTTTAAATAATAAATTAACAAATGGATGTACTCCCAAATTTTAAGGTCTTTCAATATTTGCTCATGCAAAATAAGTATTACAAGTCAGGAAGGATGAATTTTATTTCTTGTACAAATATGGATGTTGGATATATGTTGTGAGTGAAACCCTGTGTTGCCCTTGCTTCTCAGGAAAACAATGAATGACAAAATGAACGTTTCTTAATGACATTTTAATTTGAATTGGATGGAAATTACTAATGAGATTCTGATTGTAATCTTTTAAAGGCATGCACATTATGTGAAAGCAACAAAGAAGAAAACCAGTGTCTTTTTCAAGACTTTTTAAAAAAATAAAATCTCTTGACTGTTTCTAATAAGACCAGCTGTGAGCAGGAGTCACTGGAAAAAGAAAGGATGTGAAGCTGAAAAGAAACAGTGTTTAGGATCACATTCGTCACTTCCTCGTGTTCTGATCTTGTATTTCAATTCGTTGCTTGGCTTCGTCTCATTCATAGGGATGACCTTGTTCTTCACTTTGGGCTTATTACAGCAGTGAATCTGGTGACTGTGAGCTGTTAAGAGTTTTCTCTTGTAGAAAATGAGAGACTCTCTGCACCTTGATAGTGTTAGGATGAGATTCAAGGTGATAAGGAGCCCAGGCTGGAATAAATGTCTCATCAATTCCTTCTCTTTGGATATGGGATCGTGGTGTCAGTCTAAGCATCGGGAGTTTGAGAAAATCCCTGCCACATTGTAAGAAATTCTACAGGAATAACAAAAGTCCCCTGTCTAAACTGTGCTGAAATAATCCCAAGAGCATCGCACTCCTCACACTAACAGTAGTTGAAAACAGAATTTCTCTGTACCTTTCCCACTCTGAAAATATAAAGAGTGATCTTTAGATCTGGTCATATTTTCCTACGAGAGCCAGTATAGCAGGGAAGGACAAAATACTATACGATGAGAAAGCCTTGCTAAAAATTGKGTCTTATAAAAAGTACAGGGATACTTCACTCTTCCTGCTCTCCTAAACTATTACATTCCCCAAATCATGACTGTTCTGTACAGATCAGTTTCCATTTATTTCCTTAGTCATCCTCCTTTGCCTTACTTCTCAGCTTAATATTTTGTAAYTTCTATTCCTGATAAGAAAGCCCACCTTCCTCTCCTCTTACAGCTGCATGAGAGATGCCTGCCATGTGATTTACTGCCGAGTTGGGGGATTTGTATAGGAAGGTCCCTCCATTCAGCTGTAATTTAGAGCCATTCCTTAAATTCCCCAGAAATTTAACTTCTATGAGCTTCCCCTGCTTTGTACCCAGCCCAGAGAATAAATATGCATCATCTTCAGAATAGATTCCAATCAACATATGGGCAAAAGTAAAGAGAGTGATTGGAAATTGAAAGCGGCTACTTGCCATATATCAAGAAGGTATTTAGGATATATTGTCTTTCCTTACGGGATGTGAAGGGAGCTACAGGCAAAGCTCACGTATGGAGTGCTCTCACCGGAAAGAACAGATTATCAGAGGAAAAAATCCTTTAGACAATGCCTAAGATGGAGCAGCCCAAACATATTTTGTTCTGTTGGGACTTCATAACCCCAGTGAACTATAATCTTACCCTTTCTTTCCTGTTTTTCCCTCTCCTCACATTCGCCCCTGAGCGAGCACTGAGAAATTTGTCTCCTCTGAAGAAAGAAGAGGAAAAGAAGAAAGGGGTAAAAAAAAAAAAAAAAAAAAAAAAAAGGGGGGATAAGGCCCAATTTTCATTACCCTGATAGCTCACACAAATCGCACTATGGGCCTAGCTGTCATACACTCCCACTTGGAGGAGTCTGTACACTATATGACAACCGAAAGGCAAAATCCAATATGAACTGGATCCAGTTAAAACACTAATAATTTCACAGTTAAAGATGAATCTGATTTTATTGTTTTGAGTATATTTTATATCTTCCTTAGTATTTCCCAGCATGAAACACTTGTTTTCCTCCCTTCTTTTAATTTCTTTTAAGTTGCAGAGAAAGGGTGATTCTCAAATGGGAGAAAACATCTCCCACTTCTCTGCAGTGCTGCCTTCATCCTCTGCAGAGGGAGGGGGTGATGTAGCTATAATCCAGGACAGAGTTTGTTTGAGTCAGTTTCTAGAAAAATGCTGCTGGTTACATGAAAACAGGAGTTTTATTATGACGACTGTGCAGACAGCCATGAAGCAAATGTGTGGTTGAAGATGACTTGCAAAAGACTACCCTTTCTTYTTTATTTTTGTTTGTTTGTTGTTTGAGATTGGCCTTAGTTTGCTTCTTTAGAATGAAAGCCTCTAAGGCTTTTCTGTTTGTATGTTTGTTTTAAATTTTTAAAAAATATATATTGCTTGTGTCTTGAAAATATCAGAAATACGAAGTTACCTTTCCTGTGTTTTCCTGGAAGACTGCTTGTGTTTGCCAGAGATACTGCGTGCTCTAGAACATTAACTGAAGAGGCAAGTGAATTTTTAAGAAAAGTTATTTATGTCTGATATGTTAATATTCATAGTGTTAAGTATTGACCAAAAAAAAAAAAAAAAAAAAAAAAGAGGACACTAAATGGTTTGTTGCCAAATTCCTGTCCTTCTCAAGTTCTTCCAGTCTTTTATGTCACTTGATGTCACTGTTTCAGCGACAGTCGGTGAAGTCTGCTAATGACACCTGCTTGTGGCAGGAGAGAACATCCCACAGTAGAGGTCAAGGTGAGGGACCTCTCTGCTAACACCTGTTGGTGAGCAAAGAAAACTTCTGAGTAGTTTTTGCTTCATTTGCACTTCAGTCAAACCTCATTTGGAGCATTTGTGCTTCAAGTAATGCTGAGCTTTGAACTTTATACCACCACTTTTCCTGTGGAAAATGTCAGAACGAAAAAAATACAAAATATGTCTGTTAYGAGTAGTCATCCCAACCTAGACGGCAGCTTAGGACCATGGGGTAAGGAAACCTGAACAGAAATAGATTTCATTCTTATGCTGTCAGGGTTTCTGTACAGAACATTACAGGTACTTCRTTCTTTTAAATATGTTGAAGAAACAGAGATATTTCTAATGGGGACTTCATCTTAAACTGTATGGAACAGTGATCTGATAGAACAGTTCTGAGCAGCTAAAAATGCTTCTTTTCACTTTCGYCTTTGTAACTGTGTGTGAAAATGAAATAAAGCCCAAGCCCTTGTGTGGGTCTCAGCAAAGGCGTACACTGTCCTTAGGAGGGTTTGCTGTAGGGTGGGCTTGTGCCGGTGTCTGGGGCTGTGTGCCTGTGCCTGGGGCGCTTGAGGGGATGGAGATTCTCCTGCCAGCTGCTCTTCTGCAAATAAGTGGTGTGTTTCGGGATGGCAAGGTGCGCGAGACCTGCACCTTCTGCAATGGAGCAACCGCCAGACTGGCCACTTCTGGGTGTAACTGGGGAAACGACACTGCCTGATGCTGATATCAATCTGTAAAGCTGCAGCTTTTGTGTGACTCTTAAACATAGTATTGATTATATATAGAGAATGTAATATAATAACAATCTTAGCTTTTAAACGTATTTTTCTTTGTATGTACAGTTTTCCTTTAGTGGGAGATTTTTTTTGCTTCATCTCAGAGAATATAAAGCTAGATAAAATCATTGAGATTTCTCTGCTGTAGTCTCATTAAGATACGAGAGCAGCTGGCAATGAAGTGAACTCACTGTTTTGGAAAAGCTCTTTGCTTTTTTGTCCTGATGTGTCTTGCTGTGTCTCTGAGACTTGTCCTTGGCTCCTTGTTTAAATTTGGGGGTTCCAACCCACCAACCTGTCCTTTATTGCATGTATACAGCCTGCCCAGGAGGGTTGGGTTTGTAGATTTGAAATTGAGCCTTCAAAGTAGTGTTGGGGTAGGCTCAGGTGAGGCTGCCATTACTTCTTCCCCCACTATTTCCAGTTGCAGCTATTGGGAGTGCTGCAGACTTGAGTTTGGCTGTGCAAGCAATAAGAAGAGTAGTTTCACAATTCTGACTTTATCCTGACTGATATGCTTAAAAAGAGTGAGAAAAGATGATGAAAGTGAGAAAGGACGAGTGATTCCAGATCACGTCTTGGTAAGAATTAATTTCCTACAATTGCTGAATTAATGTAATCAGTAACCAGGGTCTGTAACAGACAGAAAACATCCAGAGGGATTAGATCAGTAGTGAACAGTGTTCTCATCCAAGGAGCCCTTTTGTAAAGGAGAACTTTATTAAAACCTCAATGTTAATTGTCAGGGAGTGAATTAGTTTGGGATTCCTCTGTAAAAACGAGTATCGGCAATATCCTAGAGAGAGCTCTCTCTGGCCCTTTACTTAGGGGTTATGATTATTTAAGATTTGAGGCATTTAGTAGGGTGTGTCCTTGTTACACCACACTGTGACTTTTGGCTAACTATGTATATTAAAAGTAATTGTTATTAGTGGGAACAGTGTCAGTAGTATACTTCTAATGTGTGGAGGTGTACTGTGACCTGGGGGCTCCCTATAAAGGGAGAATGTTGTGAAATATTGCATCCTGGCTACATTTTCTTTTTCCTCCAGGAATCTCCATGCATCTTTAGACAGTGGTGCTGCTTGTAGAAAAAAACCCTCTTGCTTTCAGAGGCAGTAAATGCTAAACAGACCAACTGGTGATCCAGCCTCTTTCTCCCCTGAGCCTTTCCAGGGGAAATTTTCTGTGAATGACTTTAGCAGAACCTCTTGAAGAGTCATGAAATACACAGCGATGAGATCACAAGGACTCTGTTTAATAGGATTTCTTTTTTGGGGTCCCAAGAGTAATGTCATGCCAATAATTCAGCACTGCAGCTCCCTTTCTGTTTCTTAACAGCACTAAAGAACCCTAAACAGCTTCCTTCTGAAAAAAGCATGCCTGCAGTTCAAGGGCCTGATCCAAAATGCACAGCAGTCAGTAAACACTAATTTAAGTAATCTTTATACAAATCTGATACCAAACGTGTTTGACACCAGTAGGTCTCAGATTTGTCTGGTTCAGGTTTCAGTGCGTTTCACCCTTGGCAATTAGAAAACAGAAACAAAACAAAAAAMCTCAAGCCCGGAGAGYAGCAGAAAAGACAGTATTTTGAAGGATGGACTTGGTATCAGACAAGGAAATGTTGAGTTATCCCATTAAATTCATTAAAGTAAACTTATTTATAAATACAGTCATACTCGGCTCTGGCTTTGCATAGAGAATTCACATAGTAAATGGGGAAAATAGAACCATTGTCCAAAACAGAAAACATTTGCTGAACTCACTTAACTTTTCTTTCTGGGGGAGAAGTAAAATCTAGGGGAGAGGTAAGCTTTGTAGCCAGATCTTGCAGATCATTTGAAGGGGATGTGAATAAGGCAAGTGTTTTCCAGATTCCAGACCTGAGGAAGGACCTGTCCTGAGGGGTTGATGGTTGGAGCATTTCAGCTGGACTCTGCAGCAGTCTCTCCCAAGTCCTCAATATAAATGAGATACTTCCTATAGCTCTCAGGTCTTTGAATAACACCCAAATGAGAATGTGATCGTTCTCAGGGGACCTTGCTACATGTCTGTGTTGTAGGTGGATTTACTAGGTAAAACAGTTCCTTCAGCCATGAGTTTTTATTGTGAACTTGAGGCAAGCAATTGGGAAAAGTGAGGTAAGGTGCTTTTTTGACACACTTCTGCCTTTTCTACTTCTAAGCGTGAATCTGAAAGTGCAAAACTCAGAGAATATTTTTTGTAGCATTTGAGTATCATAGGATGATCTCATTTGAAAAGTCTTGTTCTCGTAACACTGGTATTTGGGAGGGCGGGCCAAAGCAGTGGGAATTAAATCTATGTAGTGATTTTTGGATGCCTGAGCTACCCGACTATTATGCTAAGTATAACTGGTGAATGGGATGGAACTTATCTTTCACTGCCCAGAGTCATTGTCCTTTAGCAACCCCCCGAAGCCTCAGTCTTGTCTGTCATCTCTTCAGACAGATCATAGACATCTCCCCCTATCCATTCTTCTCTTAAAGGGGATGTTAAGCAGGAACACAGGATTAAAGAAAGTGAAGTTTGCTTGCAGCTGCTATGCCCTGTCTGTTCCACTTAGCATCAGTGGTATTAAATGCCTTCTTTTGGGTGTCGGGTTCTGTATGTGCGTAGCACCAAATTGCCAGCACAATCCAATGCGCTGATCACTCTCCCTTCGCTGATTGGTTCCACCTTTGTATCTGTTTCCTACCCYACTGACTAGTGTCAGCAGCCTATTTGATGTTGAATGAATTAGCACCAAAGAAATAACTGATAAAAAATACACATTACCACCAAGCAAACTACAAAGAAGGAATTGGCTTCCCGAAGTTAGCATTCGGTAAGCATCTGGGAAATCTCAGTGTCTAGGAACAGACTACATTTTGCCACAAATATTTTAGCTTGATTAAAAATTTCTCCCAAAGGAAAGAACTGGTTCCAGCACGCAAATAGTATTTTGTGCTGAGGCACTCRAAAGAAAGGTTTTCCATCATGTGAGTGTGGAGTTTGACACTACACAAGGAAGTTGTCTTTCTTTCAGAATGGACATTGCGTACTTGTTACAGTTTTTATGCRTCTAAGTATGAAATTTCCTCCAAGTACATGGATGTTGACAGGGCAGAGGATACGCATGTCCCAAACTAATCTTTGCAGAGAAACATGCAAATAAAAGCAGTGATAATGATGAGAATGGGCAGCTCCTGTCCATGAGCTTTTTGGGAACCAACACAATCCTGGCTGCTGTGGTGGACTAAAACCAGAGAAATCTCTCTTTTTCGGGGTCATTTGTGGAACATCCTGAGTATTGTTTTCAAAGCAAGGGAACTTTCTGGGAAATCTTTCATAAGTGTTTTCATCTGTAATGTGATGTCAAACTGCTGCAGAGGCTGTCTCTGGTATTCAGTACTGGTCCTGTGTAYATTTTTTTGTGTTAAAGCCTTTTGTTCATTTCTTACCCCTAATTTTAGTGAAGTTGTCTCATTAGGGAATTCAGTCTGCTGTGCCTGAGACGGAGCTCCAAGGGGTCTCGCACAAACAGGTATGTGGCACCTCTGTAGAAGAGTTCCCTTACCTCTAGGGGGAAAARGCAACTCTCTCAGAATCCTGATGGCTGTTTTGCTCGGTTTCAGATACATAATCCTCAGTTTTAAGAATTCCCAGGAATATCCCCTCCTGCCAGGCCACTGAACAATGCTGTTAGCTCTGGATACGTTGGAATCTATGGCAGATAAAAGTGAAAGTCTTTGCTGGAGAAGAGATACTTGATATACTTGAAATATTTCCTTAAAAACAAAATATCCCTCTTCCCGACATGTGAGCTGTGGGTTAAGCTGTCTTGTAGCATAGATTCTCCCATGAAGAGAGCACTACATTTTTTGCTGCTGCTGCGTTAAAAACCCTCAACCTTGTCTTACTGATATCTTTATCAAATTCTTGTGGAAACATGTTTTTCAAAAAAAAAAAAAAAACACACACACACACAACCCAGCAGTGAAAGCTCTAACTTAACGCCTCATGTTCTTCTCAGATTTCCAAAGCACTGAGGCCTTGAGAATATGTTTCCAATATCCTCCCATCTCTCTCTGTTAGTGTTTTACTCAGCTCCATGCTGTGGAGGTCCTGACCCCTGCAATCTCCAGGGGAAGGGGGCGGGAAGGGGGGTCAGGCCATGTTAGAAAGCTGCAGGCCACAGCCTGTGAAATAAGCCCGGTTTCCTCGACTCCTTTAATACGTTTAACCTGGAAGAGGCCGTTGCCGGCCAAAGATTAGATTACCAATGTTGGCATGTTTGGCCTAACAAATGGCAAATGGATGACGTGCCAGGCAACGGCTAATCACTGTTGACACAGATCTATTGCGAGGCCTTTTAGAGGAGGGGATAGTTCATGTCTGCAATGAAGTTTTGTCTTGACGACTGAAGAGAGAGTTGAGAAGGCCACCGAAATACCTGTCTCTTCGAATCTGAGGACTCCCAAACTGTGTGTCATTTTTTAAAGGTCTCACTGGCCCTCTCAGAGGACGATCTAAATGTCCCGGCCTCCTCCAGGCGATAAGACACGAGAGCTTGAACCTTTCTCATAGCAAACCTGCTCTGTGTGTGTGTATGTGTACCTATATATACACCTATATCCTGACTGTCACTAATTCCTGGGCAAAAAAGAAAATGAATCGTTTCTGCAGTGTTGATTTGAAAGGATAGTAGGGTCAACCAGCCTTACGTGGAGAAWTGTTTTTTTAAATGCGTTTCCGTGGTCATGGCTTTAAAAGTGTTTTCTGGCTCCTTTTCCGTGACGTGTCTCTCGCAAGAGGGTGGAAGTGGGAGGTAATGACTGAGATGCAGCTGGTGTCTCTGGCTGAGCAAGGCTGCTTTGCAGTTCTTGAGCTTAATTTCAAATTGTCTATTCTTTGGTTCCTCTAATGTCTAAAAGTCTGTGTTACATCTTTTTTTCGCATGCTGCTGAGTGCATGCTTGCACCTCTGCTCTTGGGTCACTGAAGAACGAAGGTAGTAATTCTTATTCCAGGTGCACCACATTTTGTGAGTTCTAGTTCCAGGTTTATGCTATTTTAATTATTTTGGAGGGTGGAATTGATAAGGTCTTGGAAAGACTGTGGTGACAGAAAAAGATCTTCCTGAATGATAGATTGTCATTACTATTAGTACTTTGCATCCAGAATGCCCTTTACATTATTTTGCTAATTCTTGGGCTTTTTCAAACACTGCTGTGTGATATTGAGAGCTGCACGTGTTACCTGCCGTTTGGCTTGGCTTACATTCATTCAGTACCATTACACAGAAGTGCATTTTGCCCCTTTAAAAATATTCTGATGAAACTCATCGAAGCAAGTAGCAGAGCCTGATTCCTCATTCTGTTCTGTGAGCTGCTTGCTCATATTCTCTCTAGCTCTTTTGTTTCCACAATAATATTTTTCCCATAACTTTTGAGTTGTGTTTTGCACCATTTGTTCTCTGAGTTTGCTTTTGAGCTTGCTTGGCTTCTAAACTTTCTTCTCCAGGGGAGCAGAACACAGATACTCAGTGCTGTTATGGTTTCCACACTTGGGTGTGAGGCTCCTTTTTGCATTGCTTCCCATAATGACCACGTATTCTTTTTAATGGAG
Source organism: Oceanodroma leucorhoa (assembly GCA_030449065.1). Classification (NCBI taxonomy): domain Eukaryota; kingdom Metazoa; phylum Chordata; class Aves; order Procellariiformes; genus Oceanodroma; species Oceanodroma leucorhoa. The sequence goes on from JASVER010000064.1 coordinate 2,627,049, forward strand.
ACTTGACGTGTGTACCTGTCACTGGTATCCGCTCCTTCTTTCTTATGTGGCCCAGTGAGAAAAGATCCTTCTCTGAGTGTAACCAACMCAAATCTTGAAAGGAAGGCTGGTCTAATAGGTCAAACTATCAGTCACAAGATCTCAGTTCCATTCCTAGCTACTATCTTACATAGCCCTAGTCAGACTAATTGTCTTTTAGCTCTGCAGTTCTTCAAATCTAAAATTAGATTGAAATGTCTTACTGAATAAGTGAGCTCTGAAGGCTTACTGGGGCGGCGAGGAGGAGCAGAATCGCTCTGAACCACTTAATAGTCTAAATAAGGTTGGGGGAAGGAGATTGCAGCGAGGTCCTGTTTGAGAGCTCTGACTGTTGTTTGGGATAAGACCAGGCTATTTGGAACCCTCCGTGCAAAATCAAAGAGCATTTAGGTGAGGTATCTGTCTATTAGGAGGTACACAGGCTGYGTTTTGCCTAAAGAGAGATGACTAGAGAGGACATGGAGGTAGTAGGTGATGGAAGGGGAGAGGAAGAGTACTTTGGCAAAGTGGAAAATGTAACATGCTGAAGCTTGACATCTAGTAAGCAGCAAACAGGCTGAGATTCAACTAAGAGGGCATACATTTTGTTTGCCTCACTGAACTGATGGCATTAGATCCATAGCCTTTCTTTCTGTTTTCCTGTTAGTATTTAGAGCTCATATGCTGGATGGCAGAATATCATTCTGGTACCTTTCTTAAGAAGGCATCTGTACAATTGTATTTGATGCTGTTGACAGCCTGGTCGGCTGCCAGTCAACTTTCTCTTCAGTGTCTGATTTCAGTTACAAGAATTTCTGTTGCAGATCAATCTTGTGCACCTAGATGCTTCAGATCTTCATAAACCTTGTCAGGCAAGGATATATCACGTATAATTTTTCCTTGGTCCAGAACTCAACTTACCTAATTTTGGACACATAACTTTTGTCAAGTCAGAGTGAACTGCCTGTATTTCCAACAGTGAAGAAAAATAGGCTGTTCTCCAGGGAGTATTCATCCTATCTTGAAATGTAAGATGCGTGATTGAAATCAAGAAGTAGCCCTTTGGAAGCACCTGTTTTGTCTTTTGTAGATAAAGGGAATCTAGGTGACTAATTTCGATCTGGAAAGCTATTAGTCATGGGAAATGAATCCCAACTTTTGAGAGGAAATCTGTGCAAGATGTTGAAGATTGAGTACCTCTGGGAACAACGTAAGGTCCTCAGGTGCCTTCAATACCATTGCCGATAAAGTCCTGCTAAATCTACTACACGCTGTAGCAGGAATGGCTGTTGCTGTTTGAAATTACTGTTGTTCCTTCACATGTGTTCCTGGATTTTGGACAGTGGCGTGTTAGTGGAGAAGACAGTGCTTTGCCTTGGCTCCTTTCCTGTTCCTGGCTGTTGGGATGGCCAGTGCTTTATTACTTCTGTACTGACAAGATGTATTTCTCTATTTAATTTCCAGCAGGGCTATCCAGTACCAAAAGGAGTGTGAGATTTGTCTTTCTGAACGTAGTTACTGAGAACAGCACTGAGCATGGCTGCACATTGATGAGCCTCATGCATTTGTGAGACCTGATCTTTTTTTCATAATTTATTTACATTCTGGCTTTAAAGTATTGTTTTCATATCCATATCTGGTTTGGGGAATACTTCAACATTTTGTTTAGCTGTAGTAACTGGAGGAATTAATGAGTTTCTTTACCTTATAGACATGTGCGAGTGGGATAGATTTCTGTAAAGGATGAGTCTCTCTTGCCAAGGTGGGCTTGCCTTCATTCTTAGAGTGGTGGTGGACCTGCAGGAGGGAGAATGGGTGGGCAAGAAATTGTAGTTGTAGACATATTATGGTTAATTTGCAGCATAGCCATTGAAATCAAAAAATGTGCTTCTAATTTATACACAGGTGTAAGAGTACTACAAAATACAACCATGAAAGGTAATTTTGAGTTTGCATTTAAGTGTGTGCTTATGTCTTTGGTTACATGTACTTGAATTGTGTGTCCTCAGTTTGGTTATATACAGCCCACGCTCCTGTGCATAGAAATGTGTGTAGTCATAGGCCCTATGTTCCCCATCAAATTTAAAATGCTAACAATCCAAGTAAAAACAAGGGAGGGAAACAAAAAAAATTTTTTTTTTTTTTTTTTTTGCCAGGAGATATGTTTGCTGTTTTTGTTTTCTTCATAAATGAAGAGGAAAATAACGGTGAGGAGGCAAAGGGAGGGGGGCAAATCTGTGTGCAGGGAGGCTGGAGTTGGGAAGGACAGACACTGTATTGCTGTATAGCTCCTGAAAGTCTCATCGACCTCTGTCTTGGATGCTGAAAGCTGTTCCTTGGTCATGCGTGCAAAGGCTATGAGATGGGGCAGAGTAGGACCTGGGGGAAGGAAGAGAAGAGCGCCAAGATGTTGAAGGGGGTGGGGAAGATGTGGAAAAAACAAAACAGTTACAGGGCAGAGGAAGGGAGGATGGGTTTAGTTTAATTAGGAGGGAACATGAGAGAAAGCTCAAACAGCGCACACATGCACATGCACACACCCTCTGCTCCACACCCTCACCCCCCAGAAAAAAAAAAATTCATCGCACCAATTTTTTCATGGTCTGGCAGTCAAGTGATAAAATTATCAGATGAGGGTCCCATTCTCCTTTCCCGCAGTCACTTTCGCCAAGTGCACCACGTCTGAAATAATGAAGCAGATTTGATTAAATTTTCGCTGGCTGAAGCAGCCACGCTAATTTGGAGATGGGCTTATTAGTTTAATGACCGATCCGAATAATCAGAATTCATTAGCATTAGTGCCACTATTGTCRGCTCAACATTAGCCCTGGGCTCCAGTACACAAAGATGCATAGTTATATATTTATAGAGAGAAAGGCTGTATTTATACACAGTGAAAGAGAGGGAGAAAGCAAAAGAAAAAGTATACATTTACATTTTATACTCTTATTCTTATCCCTTACTGCATATCATTGTCCATTAGCAWTCTACTAAAAGAAGAATCAAATTATAATGAGGCTTTGTGAGAGAGTGTCGGTCTTGGTCAGCCATGGGTAATTCAGCCTGACACTCTGGGTAGGTAAACTTTGGGGCCCAATTTGCAGATAAAGGCAGTCGGGGTTTTCTTCCTATACGATGCTGTTGACATTGATGGTCTTCACTTGGATCCAGAGATGCTAGGAAAGTGCTTAGGGTTTGGAGCTGGGAGAAGCTCCAAGAGAAGCCCGGAGATTTTGAGGTATTTAATCTGCTTCTCACAAAGCACATTTGAAAGGAGTTATCTGTCAGTCGGTGAAAGGCTCTCAGAAAGACTTTGGGCCTCATTTTCTGTCATCATGAAGGTATGATCTGGTAGTTCTTCTACCAAAATCAGTGAAGCTTGTAGAAGGTTGGCTTAAATGAAGAGAAAAGAAATTCAGTTCCCAGAGCTCTGATGGTGGTAGCAGCTTCGCTGTCAGCTCCAACTACTGCTCAGTTAAATGCAATAAAACAAGATTAATTTAACATTAAGGCTGCACAAAATGTCAAAAAATACAAATTATGAACCCTGATGTTTACTCAGGCTGGCTGCATGTCATGTCTGTCTTCTGATAAACATCTTTTCATTTAGAGAATACTATATGAAGTCCCACACTTAGTAGGAAATGCAGGAACGTGTAAGACTACTTACGCTGTAGAAAAGAATATATGTTATAGTTAATAGTAGTATTTGCATTTCCTTACATTGTGATCTTTTAAAATGGTAAAATTGTATCACTATTTCTGTTGGGTTTTGGGAGGTTTTTTTACTTAATATTCTTGTTCGTAATACCTAGGTTAATATGTGTCACCTTTGAGCTGAATTGTACAGGAAGCCTTCACTTTCCATAGGATATTTCCAGGTACCTACCTGTTGCTCTAAAATTTGTGAGACAAGTAGTTTTGTTAGTCTAGATTTTATTTCACACAAAACCACCCCCCAGTCTCTATTACTTTGTATGACTTGCCATGCCTTGTAGTGTGTCAGAGATGTGTGGTGGGAAGGCCATGTAACATCTAAACCTGACCTGGTGGACATTGTGTCCACATCCATTTAACTACTGTTGAAACACAGGTGTGTATCAGGCAGTATCTAACACATCTTGCTTGTTTACTTTTCCTCATTTCTTTGCTACTTTGAACAGAGGTGCTTTTCTTTTCACCTTTACAACTCACCTGAAGGGACATTCCATCACAATTATATTGACAAAGTAAGATATATTAAAATAATATCTCAGAGACTGGGAATAAATCACTAATATTTAGGGAAGCATTGTAACACCCATCTGTCCGTGACCTGGGTTTATATATTGATGTATTGAGGAGAGCACAAAGCACTGGAGTCAGATGAGTAATAGCAAAGTCAAAAGCATTTACAAACATAAGGATGATTGACTACAGAGAGTTTCTCTACCTGTTCATTTAAACAGTTCTGAAAGTTCTGTGCTGCGGGAAGATACATTCATTTTAACTTTGGACCTTTGACTTAGATGCCTGAAATGGGGTCTTTGGCACTTTGACCTTCTCTGCAGTTGGTGGAGTCTGGAGAGAACAGCAGAAAGGTCCGTACCTGAATCACAGMCAAACGGGTGTTTAAGGATTCCCTTGCAAGTCTGGTGTCTCAGAGAAGTACGTCTTTTGGAGAAAGGACATTGCTATAAGTGGATGGTTCAGTTGCTTTCATATAACCATTGGCATCTGTTGTACTACTCAAGTATGGAGAACTGAAAAAATTCACGTTTGCCTTTGCTAACTTTAGTTCCTCAATAGTTACACCTCTTGGGATGCTTCCTTTCACCTTGTTCATTACTGTTGGATTGTCTCCCAGTGTTACCTACCACGGTCTTTAACAGCTGCTGTCAGCCTGGTCTGGCAAACAAATATTTGGAATAAGCGTTCCTCTAAGAATTAGCTGGGGTATTATAAAACCCTTATGGCTTTCTACTTTTAGTAACTCCAGAAGTTTTCCTTTCTACATGGCCTTACATGTTGCTTTGGTATTTAGTGTTACTTCAAATTTTTCTGTTTCTTCTCCTACAGAGATTTTCAATAACAGGAAGCTGATATTACTTTAAATATTACTTGTTCATATAAAAGCTTTTTAAAACTCTGTAAACTCTTGAAAATCCAATTTTTTTAATACAGGTTCTTCGACTTTTAAAGTATAAGAGAAGTTCTCTGGACTTGACTAGATGTTTCAGGCACATTATGACTTTAAAAGTTAAAAAACCAAAAACTGGAAAAAGACAACAGGTTAAGTTTTCTTCATCTTGTAACTTTTTGGTAGTCTGCTCTGCTGAACACCTTACTTCGCAATTCAGCCAAGTCTGTAGGAAATAGATGTAGTTGGGGGAAAAGTGCTGCAGTATTCCGGACATGAATCTAAACTAGAAGTGGTGAAAATCTTTTGATTTTCATGCAGAGAAAAAGGGGCTGTTGTACCCAACCAGGCTCTCTTCTCCTGGACATCTTCTTGGTGGAACAAGCTGGATGAACCCAGGTATTTGCTTCTCATTTGGAGAAAGAGATCTGTGTCTCTCCAAAGGAGAAATAATTTCAGAGAAAGAGATGGATCTTTAGGAGAGAGATCTGGAAACCTCAAAAGGCCAAATGTAATTTTGCAAAATGTGTATTTCAAAAATAATAAATAGGGGCAGAATTTAGTGGGATAGCCTGGTCTGACAAACTAAGAATAGAAGGAACTTTTAAGTGTAATGAGGAAGAGGGAAATTTGCAACACAGCAGAATGGGGACAGCGCTCAGTGAATAGGCAGTGTTTGCGCTCTCGTAATTTGTTGTTAACCAAAGATCAACTTTCTTCAACTGTAAGTCAGAAGATTTTTTTTTTTTTTTTTTGTAATTTTTTTGAATTCTTCTGTCCCTGGCATGTGAGTAAACTGGAATTAACGCCACTAGAATCAGCAAAAAGGATTGGGAGATGAAGTGAGGTAAATGAGGTTAGGACGGGGCTTAAAATGCCATCAACATGTTGTTGGCACGCATCTAGAAATGACGCCATAAACTGTTTCCCTCTGTTTTCAGGAGTATCTGATGAAGAATAATTCAGTACTGGTGGTAGGGATCACTTTTTTACTCGTTTTCATTGGGTGTGGTTTACAGAGTCTTCTTTCTCGGACTCCTTTGACTAGTCCCATCATTGCATCGGCGCAGTTCTTGTCACTGATTAGATTATTTTTTTGGTGTCTCCTCATGACTGCTGGACGTGGGAGTGGGATCTTTTTAGTCCTTATTCCTGTTTAGCCACCTGAGTAAGTGAATGGACTTTTATGATCGCTTAGTTTGCCAGCGTCTGACATCTTTTGGAAATTTGCCCTTCTTTAAGGGATTCAATAGATGTTAAGTTCTTTGAAATCTTGTGCTGATTTGATGGTTTTGAGTGCTTTAAGAATCTGACTCTTAGCTCATTCAATAGTCTGACTCCATGTTTCAATTTTGCATATAGTTCAGAGTGATAGTTGTTAACCTTGAATAGCTTTCGGTCTCTCAGTTCACGCAATATTGGGCGTTGGAGGTATCGATCCTGTTTTTTGCTTTGTTATTAACTTCTGCAGATGAATCATTTATTTTTCTCTGTGATCCGTTGTCCTGTGAGCTGGGGCGTCTGACTGTGTCCAGCTTTTACTCTGGGTTTGGTACTATGTTGTATCTGGAACCAAGCGACTGAAATTGGAAGTGGCCTGTGATCATTTTGCTTTTCCTGTCTGTTCTTCCTTTTTCTTCCCACCTAACAATGACAGTGTCAGATGATGATTGCTGTTTACATGGGAATCACCATACTGGATTCAATCAATGGCCTCTGCAAATGAAGTCAATACCAGATGTTCTAGACGAAAGTGCACGAGTTCTGCTGAATGAAGAATTTTGCAATTATGTGCCCATAGATAAATTAATTTTTTAGCTCAAGTTCTAGCCCCAGATGTACAGAATAGGGGAGTTACTGTCTGGGGACTTCTGTTTTCAAATTCCTTCCAGGGAAACGGGTGCAGTAAACGTTAGAGGTACCTTTTCTTCTTTGCACTTTGCATACTCTTTCCCTTTGTGGCAGGAAATTCTGGCTGCGTAACAATGCATCAYATTGTAAGTTTAACTTTTGATTCTGCCTTTACTGCACCCATTTGCTGTATAAAAGACAGATCTTAGCAAAATGTCAGGCACTTAACAGCTCCGGAATTGTAAAGGTATGTCTTAGCTCTGACCACGAAGAATGGTCCCAGAGAACACACCGTTTAGAAACTCCTTAATCTTTCTCATGTCCTCAGCTTTGTTTTCTGTCTTAAATGTTGCCCATGCAAAAGAGTGCCTGAAGCACAGCTGGCAAGCAGGCAACTTCAAGATACTGGGAAGCATGTATGTAGTAAATCCTATGGCCTAATACTTTTATAGGGTAGGTTTATACTTGCTTTGCTAGTCTTAAATTATTTTGAAGGGAGAATGTTATAAGCTAGGTGCGCAGAGGCGTGTTTGTACTGGGAGATTTTATATCAATTAAAAAAAAAAAAAAGTATCTTTCAAGATACGGATCGTACTGAAACTTTCTCATAGTCCCGAGCTGTGAGATTTTGAAGCCTCAGTTAACATTGGTTAAGTGCTTTCGAATTTGACCCACAGCTGAGCTATTTGCTTTCACTTACTGGATGCTTCATTGTAACAGGACTTACAATGTACACTCTCTTATTCGGGGAAACAGTAAGTGACATTCACTTCGCTTTAAGTAGATGTGTATTACATAGAAATTCACCATCATGAAGTTTTGCAAGCCATACAGAGTAAGCCTTTCTTCCATTAATTTTAGTTGGTATACCTGAGCACTAATATTTAAACTGGGACTTGATTCTACAGATGTTGAACTGATCTTGCTGGGACAGCATTGGCTCCAGCTTCTTGCCACTGGTGAGGTTTTTCTGCTGTCTCAGTTGGCAGTGCTGTCTCAGTATGCATGAGGACACTTYGGGCACTTGTTTCCACTTTGGGCGTGACGAGCAGAGATATCTGCATGTGCTTGCTTGTTCACTAATTGGTTGTTAAGAATCAGGTACAGAAAAATTGGCACTGAGGGTGTTCCCTGCATAGTTAAAATGACTGCTGGCATCTGGGCCACCTTTCTGTGAGATCAGGTTCTCTGTCTTTTTCTAGTACTGTATTGAAGACACAGCTAGCATAAGACTGGCATTGCCAAAAGGCAGCCAGAAGGTCCAAATGACCTTCAAGTGTCCACTGAAGTTTGGATAGCTAATGGTAATGTCCTTGGCTAATGTACCCATGGGAATTTTAAAGGGGCATAAACACTTCTGTGATGAATAAAATGGAGGAGTAAGCTTGAGAGACCTGTACTTGAGAACGGGAAGAGTCTAGAGATGATACAGAGTGGTGTCAGGAAATATTACGTGTGTAGGCACTTGTCAAGGGGCCAGGACATTGAAGGAAAATAAGAGTCTCCTACAACAGGATAGCTGCTAAAATATGTGACATAAGAAACCAGGTCTCCCAGAAATATGAAAGGATCACTGTAGTGCACATAATTACAGGGATGAGAAATCACTTTTGTTCCAGTAGAGGTAAAGCAAAGTTTAAGCTCTGTGTAGGATGTCTGTATGTCAGTTCTGTTGACTGCATAACCACTGGGAATGAGTCAACTGGAGTGACCAGTAATGTCTTTCCCCAAACCATGCCAGCTCTAGTCTGGGCAAATCAAGGACGTGTCAGCGTGATGGTACGAAGAAGAGTAAGTCTGCACACCTAAAAGCTGGCATGAGAGAAGTATACTGCTGTTTCCTACACAGCTGGCATGTATCTGTGGCCAGCAGGCTTGATGCGAGCCAAGTGCATAACCCAGTGACAGTATGAGTTAGAGCGTGGTTGTTTAAGTGCAAGGTTTTCACACAGGATCCTGTCGGAGGTAAATGGCCTTTGTGCTGCTGTAGGAAAAACCTGGAAACCACGAGACACCTACAAATAACCACCTGGTTTAGTGTCTTACACACCATACTGTATGCAACTCGTCTACATGTGGACTAGAGAGGTTTTCTGGGGAAGATTAAAAGCTGTTCTTGATGAGACCAAGAGACCAATGTGGACGTAGCAGCAGRAGAAGCAGGTGCACGTGGTACCCTGTAATCACTCCTTACAACAGCTCTTTTTGGTGGCCAAAAATAAGCAGTTTCTTGAACAGCAGTTTCTTGTGACTTGTGTTGGAGGACTGGCCTGGGAGGAGCAGGTGGGGAGAGTGGATTTGGAAGGAGCTTTGCCAAGCTCCTAAGTTTCTAGGTTGAGTGTTTTTCACTTCTCCTTGTTTTGAGACGATCTTTGTTCTTTTCAGTAATCCCCTCATTTTCATGCTCTTCATACTTTCCTGTAAAGAAAGAATTTATTTCCAAGGAACTGCAGGTTGTGCACCAGTCATTAAATAGTAACAATTTCTGGCTTAGCCCYTTGTAGACTTCTGATTTACCTTGTGTGTTGTATTTTGATTGACCAGGAAAAAAATACTCTGCTACATCAAAATAATACATTTATAACAATGGGATATTGTTTCATAGAAAAAAGTGTAATAATTACCATCTGAACAAATTTGTCGGCTTTCATTAGAATTAAAATGCACATTCAGATGGAACATTATTTACACTATAGAGAGCTGAATTTAAAATACACCAGCTAAGGTCCTTTTGCATTTTTTTGAAATTGGAAACCAGTGTGTCACCTTGCATCATTCCCTGTGAGTATGAGGCAGTCCTTCAGGTTGGAAACTAATTCTGCCGTGCACGTCTGCCCTGTGACGTGCAACTCCTGCCTGCTGGTTTGCAGCGCACAGAAGCAGAACAGATACTCCTCGGGTGTGGCTCTGCCCTGATTTTACCTGCAGCCCCTCAGCTACGTAGCACAACTGTTAATCTTCCAGTGGCCCACACAACACCTCGCTCAGCCATCCACACCTGAAGGCGCTAAGGGAGTCATAAAACAAGCTGCTTTCTGGGGTTGCTAGGGAGTGGCAGCATGAAAGCTCTCTTTGGAGTGGGGTTATGGGATACAAGCCCTGCACCTACGCAATCCTCTGCATTTAATTTCCCTGATTTATTAGTGTGAGCTTCTTGCACCTTCAGGGATAGTGTATTATCTTCCGTTTTTGTAAAAGGGGAATACCCATCCTTCCGTCCTCTGTTTGCTGACTGGCAGCCAGAGGAAAACCGATGGCTATGGAAGGTTAAACGGTGGGTTGGTTGGTTGCAGAGCAGAGCTTTGGAAATAGGTTGAACTGCAGTGGTATTGCTGCTCCTTTCGAACTTTCCAACAAAAAGATGCCGTTGGATACAGTGGGGATTTAGAGCCCTTAAAGTCCCTGATTGCTCCACAACGGAGAGAAATTTCCAAGAGGAGCTTTAATCCAATGGCTGGGACTTCCAGGCTGCCAGTTCTGCAGGGGTGCTCGGAGGGAGGATTGTTCTGACTGKGGCTTCCCGGGGTTTGAGGCTCTCCGCCCTGGTGCGGAGGATTTGCCCTGCCCCTGGGGGTGCTCCCCAGGATGACTGCCGGCAGGAGTCGTCTCCGGCAGCTGAGACGCTTCTGCTTCTCTTTCACCTGGGCAAAAAGGGAGAAGAGAAATTCACTGGAAATGCTTTGAGTACAATTCTGCTGTCTCGTGGCAAATTCTGACTTCTGGTCATCTGAAGTGGGTCAGTACAAATCATTCTCTGTGGGCAACCACTGACAGCCACAATGTGTTTCTGAGAGGCTGTTTAAGAAAATGATAAACTGAGAGGGAATTAGCTGCTGCCTGTTTGTCAGAAGTTTTCAGTGGTGCAAAATGCAGCTTTGATATTTCTCCATGGCTGTCCCAATTTCCACTTAAAAGAAAAAAATACTCTTTTCAACAAAGAGGCTCCTGACAGGCAATTATTGTAACGCTGGCAAAGATTTTCCKTTCTCAAAATTGGCTCACTTAAGTGAGCCAAGTTTATAACACTTTTTGGAATCTATTGGTCAGAGGTATGGAGCTGGCTTTCCTGTAAGTTTTCTAGTTCTTCTTGGCTTGGGACAGAGTAGGGATGCCAAAAGGTAGAGGCGTAAAAATCTTTCCTTTTGAAGTTAATCAAATAATTTGAACATTTCTCACCTCTACCTTAAGACTGTTGGGATTAATCCAGTGGCATATGGTAACCTTGAAAGACCTCCAGCACACATACCAGAGTTGTCTCTCTGGTTTTAGTATGTATGAATTCTCCCCTGCAATCTTTCCTCATTCTTGATGACGTTAACAAATCACTGTACAGCTCTGTAGTGTTTCTCTAGAGATTCCCCAAAGCTGCAGCAGCCGTGGCCATCTGAAGAGTGCTGAAAGATTGTGGCACTGTGTGTGCACTCTCAAATCTGTGCATTTTCAGGGTGACAGGAAGGCCTGAGCAAGGGAGCCTGTGATGAAATACTGGGGCTCACACATRAGATGTAAAATTGCTTTCTTTATTTTGCAGCCATTCTTACTTTTCAGACTTGCTGTTTACATGCAAGGTAACAGGGAGGAAACCTTAAAATGACTCTGAGAGCACCATAGGGAGAAATACAAGGAAGAGTTTTTAGAACTCTTGAGCTACAAGACATGTGCTGTCCTCCTGAGGAGGCCCTGTTGGGAGTAGTGTAACAGCAAGGGACATGGTAGAGTTGGGTGGTTCAGTGTTGGGGTGCAAACCTAGGAATTGGTGGATTTATGATCAAGTCGTCGTCACTGCTTTGCACAGACTTCCTGTGTGATCCCACGCAAATTGCTAAAAGTTTCTGTGACTAGGGTTGTGAGTTTTGAAATATACATTTTAAAAAGACCATTAAAAAAAAAAAAAAAGGCCACTATGTTGGAGCAGGCCAGCCTGTTTATACTTGCACAGTAACTTCAGCAGCAACTGGTTTGTCCATATAGTTAAACTTGCCAGACTTTTAGTTCCTAACCTCAGGAACAGGACTAATTGTTYTTCGTCACCTGACAAAAAGTGTTGAGAGGATGAAAGTCTGTGAAGTTGCCTTTAAATTCAAGTGTGGGGAGAGTGAAATTATAGAGAAACTGGATATATCACACCGAATTAGGGAGGTGAAGACAATTCCTTCATCCATGAAGATATTCTCCCACGTTGGTGCAAGACAATGAAGGTAAGCCGAAGGGAGGGGGGGAATAGGCCATAAGCARCATCTGAATTACTGCTTTTTATCCAAAAGAACTGTTAAGTCTGTAAGATTTTAATGGAAAAGACCTTTGAGGTCATCTTGTTCCAACACTGGATTATTGGGATCAGAAGGCGCAGAGATCTCAGACACTTGGCTTTGCTTTGCCACCCAAATAAGGAGTTTTTTCTGCTCCTGAGGTAGGAGGATTTACCCACTGAGCTCTCGGAACAGCATGATGAGAAAATCAAAACAGCAGTGATGAACAAAGAAGTTAATGTAAAAGAAAAACAGATGCAAGCCTTTGTCTAAGAAATAAGCTGATACAGAGCTAGTTTTTTTTCTTCCCCTGAACAATTCTAGTCATTGTGATTATTCCTTATGTTTTTTTTGTKGCTGGATGGATCCAGAATAAGAAAGTTCCGAAGCTCTTCAAGAAAGTTCGTTGTGGCATCAGCCACCCGGTAGTCCAGATTACGGCTGCAGTTAAATTTAGATAAAAATCTGTACTTGCTTTGATTCAGCAAAGCAATTAAGCATGTGCTTTAGATCCACTTGGGATTTGAGTGTAACCTTGAAGTTAAGCGTGTACTTAACATTTTTCTGAGCTGGGGCCTGAGTCTTTAACCCTTGCTAGAATATAAACTCCTTTCTAATGAGTGTTGGCGTATAACAGTCCTGTTTCTCAATAATGTTTGATTTTTTGCAACCTAGAAGTCTTTCTCTCAGCTTCARTAGGCTTTGGATCAGGGCCCAAGAATGCAATCCAGAAATAATAATTTACCGTATTTACATTGCATGTAAATTATATATGAAGAAATGAAACGGCATAATGAATCAACCACAGGGGCTTTTCTTCCACTCTGATACCAGAAGAGAAAAAGCCTGTAGGCAGCTCACAACTTTTCTTAGTAATACTCTTGAGCCCTTGTCTTATTAAGTCTGTTTTCTCTGGCAAAGCCTCCCCTAATGTTACCCTCAGTACAACCTTCTTAGTCCATAAATGAGATTTTGATTCTGCTCTTATTAAAACGTACCATTGAGCACAGGGTTTACTGGTGGGAAAATCCCATTAAGTATTTCTGAAATACCCTTTAACTGCTTGATTTTTAAGATGATAGGCAAAACTTCACACTCCTTACAATTATACGTACAATAGCTGATACGTTCACCACTCTGGCAATATGAAGGGAAGAAAGTAGATATCAAGTCTTGTGTTTTAATGCCTTTGCTCTCTGAAGGGTGTGGAGGGCCCTAATGTTAATATAAATTGATGCTTACTGAGATTTTGAACCTGTTCTGTTCTGTCTGTGAGAATGTATCACTGGGATGAAGCAGTCCAGGATCCAGTCCTTACACCTTACAAATTGTCATGGTTTAACCCCAGCCGGCAACTCAGCCCCACACAGCCACTGACTCACTCCTGCCCGGTGGGGTGGGGGAGAGAATCGGAAGGGTAAAAGTGAGAAAACTCGTGGGTTGAGATAAAGACGGTTTAATAGCTAAAGCCAAAGCCATGCACACAAGCAAAGCAAAACAAGGAATTCCTTCACTCCTTCCCATCGGCAGGCAGGTGTTCAGCCATCCCCAGGACAGCAGGGCTCCAGCACGCGTAACGGTGACTTGGGAAGACAAACGCCATCACTCCGAACGTCCCCCCTTCCTCCTTCTTCCCCCAGCTCTATATGCTGAGCATGACGTCATATGGTGTGGGACATCCCTTTGGTCATTGGGGTCAGCTGTCCCGGCTGTGTCCCCTCCCAACCCCTTGTGCCCCCCCAGCCTGCTCGCTGGTGGGGTGGGGTGAGGARCRGAGAAGGCCTTGGCTGTGGGTAAGCYCTGCTCAGCAGTAAGGAAAACATCCCTGTGTTACCAACACTGTTTCCAGCACAAATCCAAAACACAGCCCCATAGCAGCTACTGTGAAGAAAATTAACTCTATCTCAGACAAAACCAGCACACAAATGTAAGAGTGAATCAACAGGTACAAGCTGGAGCTCATAAAACACGGATATATTTTGTATGCAAAAGGCTTCATCTGTAAGATGTGCAGTCTAGGGGGCTGGCTGGTTCTCTACAGTGCCACAGGTGCATTACGTGTATTGTACGTGCTGCATGGCTCCTCGCTTTAAGYGGCTGCTTATATGCAGTGAAGGGCTTTCTAGGCAGAGCTTCTAGTTCAAAGAGATTAAACAGAGATTTTGCAATAGTTTCTATGACTTTCATCACTGCAGTCTGTGGCTCTGTTCRTTCCTTTGTGGTCTATGTTTTTTTCCCCAGAAGCATCTCGGTGTTTTTCCTCCTTTGTTGTCGTTCTCTGAGATGGCTGATCCGTGTTCCTTCTAACCGGATTCGGGGAGTCTCTGAATACTTTTAGCCTGCACTGATGCTTTGGATCTAGTCTCCGGGAGTGGGTTTGAACTGAACCTTTGATTCAAAATCTGTTCCCTGGGCTACGTAAAACATGGCTGCAAAATGCAGAGCTCTCTTTCTTTTGCCAGTTATTACTACTCCATTTGGTGAAACATTAGAGTAAGAGTATATTCATAAATAAATTTAAAAGGATTAATGCATGATGAATAGACTGTGTAAGCATATTACATGCATGGTTATTATGTGATATAGGTGATCATAAGTCATGGTTAAATGCAACCTATTGACCAACTGGACTCTATAAAAGTCTGTAACAAGACATTAGCCACTTGTTAACAGAGCTAGTAATCATTTATTGATCTTACATGCAGTATTTATACATCCGCCACCCTAGAAAGTGTGGAATTCAATTCCAGGATCTACTTTCAAGCCCCACTTACTATAATGGGTGACACAAATCTCTCACTTATGTATGTTTAACTGTCAGATATTGTCAGGACAGGTGATCGGTGAATGCTGTCCTCAGGTGCATGATGGTCTTGGGCTGTAACGCCACGAGTATTATTAAGAGTGGGTTGCCTATGTTGGAGCTATACAGAAAGAAGTAACTCAGTTTTTGTGAAGCATGTTGATATTTTTACATTTGGTTTTGTTTGGATTAGAAATTAAATACCCAGATTTTGAAAATCTTCACTAGCAGGTATTGAGACCATCAKCGGGGCAGTCCAGGTGATGGGCTTCCTGTGAGACCAGGACTAGAAGTCTTCAGGTCCTCATTTCTGCAGAGGTCCAAGTAGACCGGTCTGCCAAGGCTCAAACAGATCTCAAAGCTTACGTGAGAAATGAGATAGACTAACCCATCTCGGCTGAATCTTTCTGTTTGAAAGAACTAGTAATTTCCAGAAGAAGTGTTTAGCTTGAATTTTTTCACCAATCTTTCTCAGTCCTGTCTAAACACAAGTGAGAAAGCAGGGTGAACTAACCATCCCAACATAGTGAGATAAAATGCAAACAAGGTCCCCAAAAGTCAGGGTAAATATGTTAGAAATATTCCAGTGGCCAGAGATTTGGTAATCGTCTCTCTTTAAGAGATGGGTAACTGATGTTAAGAGAGGGTCAAATGGTCAGAGTGGGTAGGCAGGGAGAAGGAATAAAAAGGTGAAAGGTGCAGGGAAATGAAAGAGAAAGGAAGAGAGAAGTGAGGAGTGGGGAAAGGGACAGAAGCTGAAGGAATCACCCTTGTTAAAGTAAAGCAGTGCAATAATAAATGTCTTGGAAAACCCATAATGCAGTCCTGCAGTGTAGAATGATGTTATGAAAAGCCCTCATTTCTCTCCTCCTCCTTCTAGTATGAGAAAGTGGTGATTTTATCATGAGAATGAGAAAAAATGATGGAGTGGCACATCCATGAAGCAATATAGTGAGGAAATAGAAGGCGCACAGCCCTGGAGGCTCGGAGAGGATGGCCCTTATTTCTCTGTCTCTCTGTGTTCCTCTGGCTCTGGGACTCAGAGCACACACAGCCCATCTGATTTAATAAAGGCAGGAAGCAAACAGTGACGGAGCCATGAGAGACTGCAGATAGGGGTTGGAGAAGGGTCAAACTCATTAGTCATATGATGTGATGTAGTGTGTGGGGAGGGGGAGAAGCTTTGAGGGTTAAGAGGAGTGGAAATAGTTACAGCACTCGAAAAATTGATGTTAGCATAGCTGACCTGGATGCTGTGCTGCAATGTGACTTTTAGGGGTAAGGACAATATCCTGGCCTTTCATCCTTTCCGTTTTCTCACTTCGGGTCGTGATTTTACAGTTTCATTTTTTACAGCCTTTTTCAATATTACTACGAGATGGCTGTATTTAGTGTTTGTAGCACACAGGGACTCAAATCAGGGGTCCCTGCAGGSCTCTTGCTGCTTCAGGGTCAGAATGTCTGTCCTCCTTCAAAAGCTGATGCTTCCTCCTACTTGTAGCAGGGCCTGAGCATAAGCTTCTCAAACGGTGTATGCCTCATTCAGCAAGACTTGAAATGGACCTTCCACTTGTGTGCAGAGGTCCTTCAGAGGGTATTTGTTGACCATGGTAAGTGATGAAGCATAAATTAGAGAGGTAACAAGGGAGGATAAGCACAACCACAGCCAACACGCTCGTTCTCTTGCTCTGTGAGGAGCCCAATGAAAGATGGGGGGATGGCCACTCTGTACAGTGGAGTTTTCCGTGTGTCTTTGGAGCAAGAGCAGCACGGGCAGCTACGCTGGTGCTGAGACTAGGGAGAAGGTGGTCAGTGAACACCCGGTAAGAGGGTGCCTTGCTTAATGCCTGTGCTTCAGCATGCAACAAAGAGCTAAAGAATCATCACAAATATACGTCACCACTGTTATTAATGAACTTTCCTGAATATATATTCATTAAATGCACATTATTATTTAAAAAGTGGTTCCCATTGTTCATTCCAGGAGGAAGTTGAGAGTTCTAGGTACTGTGTTGCATTGCAGGACAAACTTCGCTCATGGCAACAAATCTGTTTATTTCTAATGTTGCCTTTTTTTGATTGAAAACAAGGATTATTTTTTTTTAAATATGAAACTAAAAACAGTCATTATAGGCGTCACGTCAGAAAACAATGAGAACAGATCTGAACTTTCCCTCAGAGATGTTTATTGAAGTTCAAGGGGTTTTTATCACTCCCTCTTTCTTGCTGTGGAAGGAAATCCTAAAATAGCACAGTCAGAACTTTTTTCTCAGCATTCTTCTGTTTCAGCAAGGAGTTACAATTATTGAGTCAGAAAGGGTGGAAAAATGCGATTTTTAAGTGAAAATATTTTCCTAATTTTTCTCCTTCCTAATTTCTCTGAAGTTTTAAAGACATCTGTAAAATTCAAAATCTTACATACAACTTCTGCAGCTGGCTAGAGCAGGTCATGTTTCCTGAAGTCTCCATTTCTCTCCTCAGTTAAATAAGTAAATTCAATTTGGCAAAAACTCAGCCTGTACTAAACATTATGAACTCACCAGTCCTAAAGATAATTTTTCATTCTTCAGTGCCTCCTGCATCAGTATTGTCCCAAATAAATGGGCTGATGAATGAGAAGGATCAGGCTGTTAGCTGCTGTAGGATTAGTAAAACTATGCAGATTGACACCCTCTGAATATCTTGTCCTGAGTTTATAAGAGCATCTACAGTTTAATGCGATACCTTTTATAGAGTCTTCTCTTTCTCAGGGCTACCTCGTCAGAGCTCTGCAGAAAATGGCAAAATGCCTTCTGTGGACCTTTCAGGAACCAGAAAACTCACATCAGGCTTCAAGTGCTGGCTCTACCTAGAAGGGTAGGGTAGAGGTGGGACTGACAGAATATATATTAGGCTGACTAGGGAGGAGGGCTGTATTTTTCATACTTATGCAGTGATAATTATAAATAGTGAATTAATGCTTATTAGATATGCTGAATGGTTTAGAGCTGCAGCTGAAATCCTGKGAATGTAGATACTATCAATTGATGGATTAGTTACCATCTCATAACAAGGGCTGTGTGACTAGACTATTTGAAATGCAACATTTGGAATAGATTTTGTTGCTTGTTTGCCCTGCTGTGCATTCAAATACACCAAAGGTATCAAAACAACAGACCAAGCCCGCAATTGCAGCAGAAGTGACGTAGCTACGGATATAGGTTCTGGCTTTCTCCATGCACCAAAGTCTGGTTCCTGCCTCAGGTAGGAAGTCTGTACGTAGCTATAGAGTTAGGATTATGACAGTGTAGCATGAACACTAAGCCTGGTATGCTTTGAGTACCGTAATGTTTTGTCATCCTGATGGTTGTGATGTTTAGGCCAGACAATTTAGCCATAAAACATCCTACCGTTTAGCATGGTTTTTCCTTATTGTCCTGTAATCTACTACGTTTACCTCAATTTTCCTCTATTCACAGTGGCAAGACCATAATTAGTCTCTTTATGTTGTTCTAATATATTATTTTACTTAAATTTTGGTAAGGAACCTGCTGCATTCTGGAACAGAGGCAGATCCACTGAACAGTAATGATTTGTGCTGTACGCTATCTCCTCTGTTGTAATTAGGGTTTTCTCCCTTCCTCCTTCAATCCCCTGGACTAATGTGTCCTCTTTGCCGCCTTCGCTAAGTCAGACAAACGTGTTTCTTGGAAGGTCAGTGTAACCTGTAGGAAATTCCTTCTGTCTCTGAGCTGGCTCATTCATCACTAGTCATAACCGTTCTGGAATGTGAACTCGTAGTCTGTTATCTGGCTACTGCTAGTGATGATGCCTGGAGACGACAGCTTGGTTTTCAAAAGCTAGGTTGACCCTGAGGGGYGAGGAAAACTTGTTTTGACAGAGCAAACATGACACGGAAGCAGTGCAAGTGCCAATATGTGCAGGAACAAGGTGTTATTTTCGCAAGGTGGATTTTTTTTTTCCCCCAACTGGGAAAAACACAGCAATGTATGGGAAACAAAATATTCTGTGTCTTTTTTCCTTCCCCAAAAATGCAATTGAAGCAGAAAGGCTATCTGTGTGTATTTTGACGGAGAGAAAAAATAATGRAACAGCTTCATCTGGGAAGAGAACCAGCTGTGTCCTCTCATTCCTCTGTCCTGGCACAGCAGTGGACCAGGTGAACGATGCAGTGGTTAATGAGTTATTGGTCCCGAGACCTRTCTGATGTTCTGCCCTTTTATTCTATTCCCCTTCCCCACTTGTCCGGTTGGGGTACGATCCCTCTGTATGGTGTTTCGCACAGGGAGGCTTCTGTCCTGGTTGCCACTTCATACACTACAGTGCTATATAGAATGACAACAATCTCAACTCTTGACCCTGGTGCRATTATTGTTCCTACATGTTCTGCTTCCCTCAAAGACATAACAAAACAGATGACTCTGTGTATTTTAAAATGTCAGACTGGCATCGTGGCATTAATATCATTTAAGCCAAACATTGCCAGTTAATGCACTTCACTTTCTACTGTCTTAATGTCTTGCGTTCTTTATTTGTRGTGCTCAAAGTCATGTGGTTCCACGACACCCTTGATTCTGCTAAGCCAGGGGTTCCAAGTGTTCCAAATCTGTACAGCCAGATGCTTCTTCCTTCACTTGTGCATGGTCTGTCCTGTGTCTGGGAGCTGTGACTGTCACTGCGTGTGTCAGAGA
The DNA here is from genome assembly GCA_030449065.1 of Oceanodroma leucorhoa. Classification (NCBI taxonomy): domain Eukaryota; kingdom Metazoa; phylum Chordata; class Aves; order Procellariiformes; genus Oceanodroma; species Oceanodroma leucorhoa. Next base: position 2,646,780 of record JASVER010000064.1, read on the forward strand.
GAAGAAGATGTCTTTCCTGCTAGAGCCACGGTATGATACGGTTCTTTTTTGAGGAAGTGCTTCTCTGTGGGAACCGGAATTGTCACTGAACTGTGAAGGAAAAAAGCAAAATGCTGGGGCAAAGCACCCCRCAGGTAAGAATAATGTTTGTGAAAACCAAAAGCGGAATTTTTTTCTGGGGAGTAGCCTCTCTTTTTTTTTTTTAATGACATCTGCTGTAGACTTTTTTTAAAGTGTCCGGTTTTGTGTGCTGCTAACACACTTGATGGACCTACATGGTATTTTAAAATGTAAGTCATAAAGAAGATTTTGAGCCCTTTTAGCAGCAGCTTTGGTCTTCAGAAATCCGTGTTTAAAGGTAGAACCTGAAAATATTTAGATAAGCAGACAAGTTATGCGTAGATATAGTAGTCTCTCTAAAGTACTACAGAAGTCTGAAGACATCTTTCACGACTTCAGTGTGAAGTTGAAAAACACTTGCTGAAGACTTAACAACATGCTGTGATTGTGATAAGTTAAGATGGTTTATGTTTTRATACTGACAACTCGCTTCCTTTTCATGCTAGAACCAATAATGACCTCGAAGTGGTGTCARGGGAGAAAGCAGCATCTTGTCACGACTGGTGGGAGAGAAGCAGTGGGAAAGTACAGTCATGGGCAGTCCCATGCAGGAYGCTCCTCTGTGTGACTCGGCAGTGTCCTCCAAGGTTAATTCCACTGCACAGCTGCACTGCTTGGGGCGATAAGGATGCATTAAATGAAAAGGGATTTCCCTCTTTGGGAATCAAATTAGAGCAGTCCAGATCAGGCCAGTTCTTTTATCTCTTTCTCACCCCAACAGGAAGTTTAGACACATGTCCCCAAAGGTCCTTTTCTGGTCAGAAGCATCTGCAAGGCACTGAACTGAAAGGAGTGTGGGGATAGTCCTAACCACCTTACTGTTAACTGTTGAGAAGGTAGAAACTAAATAGCAGTGTCTTGTCAGAAGAATGAGGAGGCTGAACATACAGACACTAGAGATGCTCAGAGTCACGGACTAGTCCCAGGCACGCATGGCAGAATCACTCCTGGGGAGGAGAGCTGCCAGCAGGAGCACTGTCATTGCAGTGGTACCTTCTCTAGCACATGGGAGRCCCTGAATCTTCGAACTCTATGCAGAGACCTCAAAATAAGGAAGGAAAAGAAAGAATACACCTGAAACAAAACGTATTTCTCTTGTTAAGTTTACTGTCTGAGCAGTCTGGGTCAGACACRATGTGTTCAAGAGAGTTCTTTGATTCAGTGTTATTCCATAGCGAAAGAACAAAAATAAATCCTTTGGAAGCTTAAAACGCAATGGCTGGCCTCGGTGGGATTTTCAGCACAGATCTAATTCCTGATAAAAATGAATGAATGTTGATCTGAAACTTTAGYGAAAGGAGTTGGTGGTCTCAGTCCAATCCTAATTAGATCAGAATTTGCAGCATTAGAAAATCAGGGGTGACCTTGCTACTGTTGTCAGTGGAGTTTTAACAGCTGATGGGGGGTGAACTCCCCTGACGCAAAACTGAACTGCTTCTCTCTAAGTTAGGCCGTGAGGCTCAGCTTCCAGAAGTCTGTTTCCCTCATACAAACAAAGCAGCTGTACAGCATTCCTCGTACTGGCACATCAGTTCTTTAGGTATGTTTGCTGGCATCAAGACTTGTAAGACTTTATTCTTTTCCCTGTATCAGACCTATAAAACCCTCCAGGGACTAGCTATATTCACCACTAAATCCTATAGAACTGTCTGGTAGCTGATATAGCAGAACCTCGCTCCAGTAAGTGGCATAAAAAGTAGCAGTGGTGAGGTGCTTCTCTCTTGTTTTTTTTCTGTGTGCGCTAAAACCACCTTTTAAAATTGGTTCTGCTGAAGGTCACTTGAATATGGCCAGTGCTATAGAAACCTCTAATGCTTTTTGCAACAATAATGCCTTCATTGTCTATGCAGCTAAATTGCGATCAGTAGAAATCCAGATGTTTGTCTGAAAGGGAGACCGTGTCAGAGCATTGTTTACCTTACAACTCACACCAGAGATGCTAGCAACAGCAGCACATTTATTGCAGTTTTGGCATTAATCCCATGAAAACAATGGGCCAAATTCACCACTGATAAAACTCCATTGTTTTAGTGGAGGTTACACAAGAAGAGACGTTGCCCGGTAGAAAGATGGTGTTGCACCTCTTATTGGAAAGGGTGGAAAAAGATTTTGTCTCCTTTGATACCGACACAAATGGTCTTCTAATCTCAGCTGGCACACGTGAACAATTATCAGCTTTTCAAAACCAATACATACAAAACAAGACAATAATCGTAAGGTTGCCAAGTRACCACCTTAGATCATTTCCACAGTCTTTTGTTGTCTTCTTTTTTTGGCCAGAATTCCCTTGGTCTCATTCATGTTGCTCTCTGTGCATCCCGTCATTTATTCTGTTCGACAGGCAGCGTCATATACTGAGAAATGCAGCAAAGAAAGGCAGAGGTCAGGCTGGTGACATCTTTTGAGCTATGTGTGTTTATGTAACCCAGCAGGGTTCATTTCCATCAAAGATGGAAATATCATGTATCGCTGCTGCTGTGAGCTACGATGGGAGCATGGTTGAAAGGGTTGGAAAGAACTGTTGAGGAGGCAGCTCTCTGCTGCGTCTGCAGGTCCCGTACTGTACTTGTCTCACTGGCTTCTTATGAGGGCCCGTTCTATTTATGTATTGCTCGTTAGAAACGTATCTGCTAAATAAATGATGGTGGAAACGAAGAGTGAAAACCTGTAGCAACCCAGCGTGAAGACACTGGTACTTACCAGTGAGTGAATCTTTATGGTAGCTCTTCARTGGTTGCAGCAGCAGAGGGAAAGGAGGAAAAGCAGTGAGAGCATGTTGGGCGCATGCTGAAAAACTCATGGAACTGCTGCTGGGCCTTGTATGCGTGTGGAAGAATTTTAGAAGCCTGCTCCTGCTTTTCTTCCCAGACTTGGCAACTGTTTGATGCATAGCCATGGCAGAGGGACCTCAGTCTTTGCTTCCAGTCGAGAGCAAATTGTCCGTCTCTTCTCCTAGCTCCCTGGTTAGTTTTTCTGAGCAAAGCGTAGCCTCAGTTCTGCCCACAGGAGCTGGCGCTTGTCCCTTGGGGAAGTGTGGCTAAGGTGGACTTGTTGCTAGGGGCAGCAGTGTGACAGTTCTGTTTTTCTTGACATTTCATTGTTGGAACTTTCTGGCCTTTTCTGTGCCTTTCTGGAGGAGACACTCTACAAGAGTTACTCATGAAGATTTTCTGGACTGTGATGTGCAGGAGGTCGGATTAACTGAGCTAATTGTTCCTCTGATTTCCTAAGTTAAGATCTGGTAATAACTAGGTAGTTATTACCTGCTTCTGATTTGGCTAAGACCAGTGAGGTGACTCCTGATCTTAATCCTGACTTCCATGCACATGCTATGACACTTTCAATTAAATAAACCTGCTGGAAACAAAGACGAAACTTTCATTTGTGAAAGTCTTAGGAACGTGTTTTGTGAATGCTTGAAATGTGCTTTGAGACCCATGCATAGAAGCTGCCAGAGTTATTCAACATAACAAAAAGCCCACAGTGAATAACTCTAAAACATAGATACTTTTAATATTAATCTTGTACTCCTCACGTTCTTATCAACAGTAACAGAGGTCTATGTATGCTACCATTGTGGAAAACCAGCAGCACCAGCAAAACTGGAAAACTGGACACAAACTCACAGTTCATTCCCTGGACTTTGCTATTCCTTCTCATGGTCCTAAACGGGAGAGGAAACTGGAGATTTTCTTTAAAGACAAGCATTCACAGGTGACTGAAATACTGCTCCTTTATTTATTTAGTTAGTTAGCTACTTAAGGTTTGCTGTCTGCGCTCCTGATCTAGTCAGACTCCAGCAAATGAGGTAATGGTCTCTGTGTGTAGTCAGTTCATAATATGTTCACTCTACCAGAACCTCCCTTGCAGATAGTAAATCACTGTCCCGAACAGGTTGAAGACAGCTTGGTTAGATAACAGTTCTTTGCGTTGGATGGTAACTATCAGTCCCTACCACGATGAAGTCTGGCTGCTGAGTAAACATTCAGGGAAACATTTTTCTTGTCCTACAGAGCTTGCAATCCCAATAGACAAGAGGCAGAGGGGGAGTCTGAAGAAAAACAGAAGCTAAGCTGGTCAGCCAACCATGCTCATCAAGTCTGTGGTGGAGCTTGGACCTGAATGCAGGTTACCTGACTTCCAGTAAAGTGTCTTAATGTATAGGTACAGTATCGCTCTTACAGAGTATTTCTTCACTGCAGCAGACCTAGGGAGAGCTGAGTGCAGCTCTGGTTTAAGGTCACACGGGTAAATAGATGTGATGGCCTTGCATGAGTATAAAAGGTGGATCTATCAGGAGAAAGGCTTGAAATGAAACAGCTTTAACGTGAACAATAGATGACCAGGAAAGCAGGGAGTAGCCGTTTCACATACAGAACAACTCTAGACTGGTCACTGGCATTAGCTGGGCTGTTTTCACAGCATTTCACCTGGCCTGAGAGCCCTATTGCTCTATTGTAAGCATTCTCATTCGTTCCAAAGTGATTCTGAAAACTATAACAACTTTTTTTGGTGTAGAACTATTTCTCTGAGCACAGATAGTGGTCAGAAAGCTGATTAAGACAGTTTGAGCATCTTAGCCAGTTACACAGCCATAGCTGCTTTCCTGYGACTGGAATTAAGAATCCAGACAATGTGTTCAAGATTTATGGTTTCCACCGGGGTTTATGTTGCTGATGTTCATTGTGCGTCACGCAACATATTACATCCCATTATGAACTCTGTCAGGAGAAGAGAAAATAAAGCCATTGTCTCCTGGAAAACCCTGCCTATGCAGTCACCCTTCAGTGGAAGACATGAATGTGTAAATATTCCAGAATGTGATGTGTAGCTGGAGGCTATTGAGGTTGGTTTTGGGGAAAAGAGAAGGGGCTTAGGGTTTGTCAGTAAGGGAAGGAGAAGATGTAATAAAGAAGTTGGAGGTTACTCACAAAAACAGGCTTTGGCCTGTAACTGAAGAAAGATTGTGAACAGATATGGGATGGTTCTTTTCCAGAAATCTTGACCCCTGGAGTCTCTTCTGCAGCAGGGTTATTCAGAGAGTGATTTTGTGAGGTCAGAGATTGATTCCAGGTTTTTGTCTTTCTTTGAATACTTAAATGGGCAACAAAATGTATGGAGAGCTGCATTCACCCCTGTAATTACAATGCACGGGTCATTTGCTCACTGTATGCATCAAGGTGGATTTAGGTCTTGTCCTGCTCCTCATGGTGAGATACACAGAATGTCATTCCTGCGATAGGACACGAGGAAAYGGAATGAAGCTAAACATACAGACASTAGAGATTGCTCAGAGTCATGGATTAATCCCAGGCACGCATGGCAGAATCATTCCTAGGGAGGAGAGCTGCCAGCAGGAGCACTGTCATTGCAGTGGTACCTTCTCTAGCACATGGGAGGCCCTGAATCAGGGGAAGTTCAGATTGGACATTAGGAAAAGATTCTTCACTGAGAGGGTGGTCAGTCACTGGAACAGGCWCCCCAGGGAAGYGGTGACGACACCAAGCCTGTCAGAGTTCAAGGAGCGTCTGGACGACGGTCTTAGTCATATGATTTAGTTTTAGGTAATCCTGCGAGAAGCAAGGAGTTGGACTCAATGATCTTTRTGGGTCCTTTCCAACTTGAGATATTCTGTGATTCTCTGATTCTATGCTAAGAATGGCATCTTCAGTTAAACTCCACTCTTTGAATGCCCATTGTAGGCGTAGATGTACCCTCCGAAAGTATGTCCAGAGTAAATTCAGAGCAGGTTTATTATAGGTGAGCTTCATGTAATAACGGGTTTGTTGAAGTAAACATTTTTCGTCTTGGTGTCATGCAGTTTGTTTATGTGAAGGGAACACTGGATGGGAAGTAGAACAAGAGTTTTCTTCTTGGTTCTACCATTGACTTGCTGTGTGACAACGGACAAGTCACTTCCATTTTCTCTAGCTAATGACTGTTGAAGTCATAAATCTCATAGGGACTCCTCTACCACTGAGGAGTCCTCCCCTGAGTTAGTGTCCCAAGCTGAACTAATGAGGTAAACCTGTTCTTCTTTCTCTGTACTAAATTGTAACCAAAACGATGTCATTTTTAATGGCAATTTGATCATGATTTGGGAGTTTGGAATATATTATTTTCTTTTGGTTAAGAATGCAAAATCCCAGWGTTTTACAACATCTGCTGCTTTCAACCCTACCGTTGTCTCATTGACCACCAGTATAYTGGTGAGGCTGTTTGGTACAGTTTCTCAAAGTCCCAATGGACCACTTTGCGTGGCCTCACTCCCACTGATGTTCTGGAAAGCACACTTGAGTGAGGTTTGGGCATAGAAGCTCCCAATCGCTGGATGTGCTTAGGTAAGCAGCAATTCATTCCCTTTCTTGCAAGGATAGAGGAGAAAAACTGGCCAAATTCTCCTCATCTGGCTCTTTGTTGTCCAGACAAAGAAGATGAGGCTGAATGATATTCCCATCCCTTACCACCATGGAGCTTTTTCTGTATATCTTGGGTTTTGTCATTATGGGATGGGTCACTGTGGTTGTATGGGAAGTGGGGTAAGTGAGGGGATAGATGCTTCTCGCTGTACAGTGCTCTCCAACAAAGGCACAGAATTTTACCTGAAGAGTGTATGCACTTAGAAATGCATTGCTCTAAGTAGAGCTGAGGGAAGYTGGAGATTGGAAACATTAAAATACCACAGCGAAGGCTGCTCTTGCAGTATTTATGATCAGAGTAAAAGCAGAATGTACCAGAAAGCTTCTGTTGGTGTCTTTTAACTCTTCTCATGAGGTTTCCCATCCTTCATCCTCGAGAGCCTGGGATAATTTGGATAGACTTCAACTACACACCCAAACTTTGTGTGATTATCTATACTGAACATCTGACCCCTTTTGAGGTTTGGACATCTTCGGGCAAATGGAATCTAACAGAGATAAAATCAGACTTTATTTTTCATGCCTGAACTTCAAAAGTCCCTATTTTGGTTAATGAAGCTGTGGCATGCTTGTGGGTTTTTGTGTGCCTCTGTATGGCATGGCCAAATCTCTTGCTAAGAATAGTGCTCATTGCCAATGTGCTGCCCATTATTTGTTCACAGATCCATCACTAAATGACCCTGTTTTCTATTCAGATAGAAATGTTCTCCTTGCTTGTATTTCCTGGATACCTTATGGGACTGAATTTTAGCCCATGGTGGTGTTTGCAAACTAGTGATTCAGACCTTCTTTTCAGTTGCTTGTCCTTTTGTATTTGTGCTGTGGGGTTTWTTAGCTCTCACAAGAAAAGCAGTTTCTCAGTTGCTGTAAAAGATTATCATTCCATAGGCCTCAATTARGCTATGAGAAATTATACTAGCTGAGGACTTAGATATTCAATGGGGTTTTTTTATTCCCCAATTTAAATTGAASAAGTGAAACAGTTAAAGGACAGTGAGAAATGACCATTAGTGAGTAGTAAGAAATTGCTGTTATGGTTTTYTCACATCCTTTGTTTGTCATGCCGAAGGTCCTAAAACTTTTCTGGATATTCTTATAAATCATCTCAATATTTGCAAAATGTAATTGCTTCTTGAATYACACCAAAGTAAACTCACTGGGATTGATGGGCCTTTGACCTACAAATTGCATAGCTATTTATACCAGAGCGAAGTGGAGGTGAAATTGGACCTTCTTGATCTGGCAACATTTTTGCCTCCACTTTGAACTGATTTTATTGGAGGGAACTGACCAGACAAGATTTTGTACTTTATATATGATTCAGTGAACCCTCGCCTGCCTCTGCCTGTGTCTGTCTGCTTTTGGAGTAATGCAAACAGTTCAAAAGTCTCGGTGCTCTGAGAGAAACTAAGCAGATGTGGGGGGGGAAAGAAACCACTATGTCTGGGGCATAGTCTTCTGCTTGCTTACACCATCGTAACTCCACTGAACCCCACGGAGCTATTGCCGAGTAAAGGGGGTGTGAGATCAGCATCCTTCCTGCGGGTTCAGATGCTTACAGATCCCCTCACTACTGGAATCGCATTGTATAAACAAATCACGGGCGGGACACGTGGCAGAGAGGAGGCGGAGGGAGAAAACAGACTAGACTGACAGACAGGCAGGGGTCCGTAGACAGCCAGACAACAATTATAAATAGCACCCTTTTGAGGTCTGTTTGATGTGTTGCCCAAGGCCAGGTGGAAAATCTTTCCRTTGCTGCCTCTTCAACTAATCGCTTTCCCCTCATTTTTCAATAAAGATTCCAAGTTTGGTCACTTCTTTGGCACATTTGTTTCCCATTAGAATACTTTGTGCTATTTCACTGTGTTATGCTAGATAATTGCTCTAATAACAAACCAAGGAAAAGCTTTTGAACATTTTAGGAAGTAATTTTTTCCCTTATGAAAATTCAGCGAACACTGACAGAGATCTGGGGAATAGCTAAGGAAAGTCAAAGAAAGAGAGTGAGAGAAAGGGAAAAAAAGACTGTGTTGACTTTTATTGATGRTATTTCTGCACTTACATGTAAACCACATGCCAAAAATTTAATTGCAATCCAACTGAATATTTATATAGCACTTTATCATTTTCAAAGCTTTTTAATTAGTATTGTTTAAGTGAACCTCACAGTATCCTGTGATTAGGGACACAAGGTTATTGTCCTTCTACTGCTGCTGGAGAAGTTGAAACAAAGTCTTGTTTGAATGGCAAAATGGTTGCAAAGCAGAGGTACGCATTCAAGAGGTCCTCGCGTTGCTAAACTTCACCAGTTTCCGTGTATTATGGGCAAGATTGTTCAAAGTGTCTCAGTAATGGTCTAACTCTGCTTCCATTCACGGCAGAGTGAGTTTTAGCCGAGTAGTGCAGGAGAAAACAATTAGAACATGTTTAGTACTTTCAATAAACTCCCACTCTGTGTTTGCATACTGCCAAGATGCCTTTAAGAATTTAGTGTGGTCAAGGGGATAGGGAGATAAATAATACAAACTGAGGAAAGGAGGCTATGGGCTGATTTACTGAAGCCTCTTAGCTAAATTCTTTCCACTCTTAATCCGAAAGAGGTGGAGCTTTTTGTCTGCAATGTCTGTACATTTCCCATCTTACAGAAGAAGCTCCAAGTGCACTCAGTGCTTGAAATTAATTCTGGGATAGAGGTGTCTGAGGTAAGAGACAAATGTTGACGAGGGTGCAGGACACCTGATGTCTGTGCCTGGTCTGCCATTAGGTGCTGGGTGTGTTTGTGCGCGCTTTCTCCTATCACTTGGAGCTTCAGTTCCACTGTTTCACAAAGGAGGAATGATGGCACTTACCCCCTTTGCAGAGTGCTTTTAAATCTGCTCTTGAAAAACACTATGTAAGAGCTGGGTTCGGAGCTCTTGGCTTCTCCCAGAACTAGCCTCTGCTCTTGTCTTAAAGGAGGATTTTCACTTATTTGTTGTCTTCCTTGTTTCAACCCATCTTGTTATTTGTGGTGGGAGGGGAAAGGAAATAAGAAAATAATCTTCTGCCAAATTTTACTCAACTTAACCTCTGTATTTGCTGCAGATGGTCCAGCTCAGATATCTCCTCTGTTGTGGTCCGTACTGATTGCATAGCCTTAGGTGTGGCCTGTCGAGATGCTGGGTTTCCCTGTGAGCCGTGGTGGAGTCATCCTTCCACTGAGCCAATCCTGCGGAATCCCAAACACCAGCACAGCTATTGCTTCTGCTGATCACATCACCACTGCTTTCCCTAGGGCTTTGTTGATGTCTGGTTTTGCTTTGCCTCTCTGTGTTGGCATTGAGTTTTCCTTAGTACAGCAGCTGCTAGATTACGCAGACTTGATCCTGGTCTGGTAGAAGAAAGARGGAGAGGTAATAAAAGTCATGTGTGTCTCCCCCTTTTTTTCCCTCCTTTCTGGGAAGCTGTTTGGATGTTGCAGGATACGTGGTAGGAGATGCACATGCTGAATCCATGGGTAAAAGGGASACTGCAGGCTTTCAGCCACTTTTCTCTTCTGCAGATTCCTCACTCTGCAACCCCTGCCTGAGCAGCTGACAATCCGTTGATGACAGCCCCAGAGAGTTAATGAACTAAAAGGGCTATGGGTTATCTATTCCCAGAGATTGGGGAGCGTGAATTAAATGGTCTTTTGGAAGATGGGAAATAATTATTCTTCTGCTTCAAAGCCATGTCCAATTGAATGATGTCGCCAGCACGAATCAGCAATCACAATCACTGATGAAGACCCATTAAACAGATTGGGCTGAGTAATGCACAGGAAAAAATGTCAGGAGCATCTTTAATTCTGAGTCTCTCAACCCTACAATGGTCTTTTTTTCTTTTTTTTTTTTCTTTTCTTTTTTTTTTAACAGAAACTCTTTCAGAGCCTAGAGCTTTCCTATCTCAGCACTTTAAAGCTGGAAATAGCTCGGAATGCATTTCTGCACCATCCCTGATGGAAAAGCAAGGACTTGAGTAGCTAAGTTTTCTGGGTATTGTCTGGGATATCTGAAGGGTATTGTTTAGGATATGTGAAGTAAAGAAACCTTTTGGGAAAAGGCTTGGGCAAGACCAGTTGGGAGTTCCTCCGCTCCCAGCTCTGGTATATTGTTCTGCACGGCACTTCCTTCTGGCAGAGGCTGGGGAAGGAGCAAGCTTCCCCAGTGCCAACACTTTTGTACACTTCAAGAGGAGGGCGAGTGTTGAGTGATCCTTACTGAAAGAAAGACACATTCTTCTGTAGTTTAACTATTGCAAAAGTGACATAATGAAGTCAAACATTAGGGCATGATCATTAGGGGAATTCATTAGAAACGCTTGGCTGTACAATGAATTCAGTTGGAAGTTATGAACTATAACTCTTTAGTGTTATTGGAGGGAAGCAAATCTTAATGCAGTGTTTTGCTTTTTCACCACAGGAGCTGTAACTTCAGGGAAGTTGTACCAAAGGTAAACCTTGCCATTTTGCGCACGTGCCAGAGAAACAGGTCTATAGGTTGGGCAACAGGTTAATCGACTGGGTAAAGTCCAGCATCTCCTCCAGAGAACAGTAAGTTACACAAATGGTAAAAGGAGACTGAGAAAAGCCCATATTTAGGAATAAAGGATTTGTCACTTGTGATTGGACCCAGGGTCTACCTAGTTCACTAGTGTGGTTCTTACTCGTTAGTTGCTGTATTATCTGCCTCCCTGTTACACCTCATCTTAATCCCTAATCGGTCAAACCTGTCGTATCACAACATTCACAAAACAGGTACGGGGAGGGGCAGTGGCACAGGTGTTTYGCAGAAACGTAGCGAAAGACAAATGTTGTCTTAGGGCTGTACTAAATAACAGTTCTGGACTATTTTTGAGGATGATGCTCTGGGGTTATGTGAAGATGCTGAGAAGTGGTAGCCCAGTCTGGAGCATCGTCAGACTGTGAGACCCTCAGCACCTAGCTGGGTTTCAGCTGTCCGGATCTGGACAGCAACAGTGTAGGTGTCTTCGTCTGGGCTGACTTCACTGGCAATGGTGAAAAAGACATTTCTGARGCAGTTTGTCTTAAAGGAGCCATCCAAAACAGGTCAGATGAATATGGTCTGGAAATGCCAGTTTCTTTCCATTTATGATAAAATGGAGTCGAGTTTACTGGCTCAGTTGTAGCAATCCAACAGCAGATGGAAGACATCTGATCTCTAATCTCAGAACAACATTTCAATTTTCATTTTCCTTCCCTTCCCGCAGCTACCGTCAGATTGCCTGCTCTCAGATCTGAAGAAGAGTTTGAAAATATGGCCTGAGTGGCATTTGCCTGATTCTGCAGCCTATCTGAAACAAAAGCTTCAACAAATGCAAACTGTTCCCCTCCCATTAAAGATAAGATAGCAGAGATGTGTACATGGGAGGACCATGTAGGCTCTCCCTGGAACTTGGTTTTGCTTTACTTCAGCCTAGGAAGCAGGAGCAGTGAGGGGGATCTCCACATAGACTGATCAGACAGCATGTCCTTAATACCAATAGTATATTGTCCGCGTATGGCATGTATAGCAATGTCATTTGTGTAGAAGCTAGTAAGYAGTAGTTCACTCAGCTGAAAGCTAGGGAGTGTTTGCCCGAGTCTGGTAGTGTGACTCTGTTACTTTTCTGTTTATGGACAGGTTGCATGTGTTACTCTATGTCCTGGGTGTTAATGAGTTATGATTTGAAGACTATTAGCCAAAATGTATTTAATCAAGAAACAAAATCCACTGATGACCCTCGTATCTGTGGACCAGCCTTTCAGATGTCCTACTCAGTGCAGTTTCCGATGTGCTGCAGGGTGGGCTCAGCAGCAGATGCAATACAGCATCCTGCAATATAGCAAGAAAGGGCTTCGCAACAGAAATGAGCCTCTGAACAAAAAACACCGGGAGAGCACAGAAATCATATGGGGACTTTTAGTCTGCACTGGCATACTCTGGTGCTGTTGATTGATACACCTGTTGGATGAAAGCTCCATTCTCCTCTATTGGATTTGATACGTATTGGTAGTCCTGGTGTCCTCTACCCGGATGTGGGTACGTTCCAGCTCAATAGCAAGGGCGTTTGTACAAGCAGGATGGCAAACAATGCCTGCTTGTTTTGACTGTAGATTGTTAAAATGCTACTTTGGAGGTTGTGTCATGATGTTGGAATGTGATTCAGTGTGAAAGACACAGAAGTGTTTTAAAGGGGTATCATGCAGGTCCCTGCTCAGCTGCACGAGGATATGAGGGAAAGGCTGCAGGGCATTGCACTCATATCCCATGTGCACGCTGCAGAAATGCAGTTCTTTCAACCTCTCTTTGTAGATTTTGTTTTCTAAAGTGCTTTAGCATTTCTTTTGCTCTCTTGTGGGGTTTATCCACTCTTCTCTACCTTTCCCTTGAAAAGCAGTATCTGAAAACTAGATGCTACAGTTAGCTGAGAACTTACCTGTGCCAGAAAGAAGTCATTCCATGACCTCCAYTGAGTACAATGCTCCTGGTAATAAGCTGTGAGACTGGTCTTACTGTAGTAATCAGACAAAAGCCAGAGGGTTAAAGTGGGGAAAAAATAAATTCCCTGGAAAAAGGTCTCTTGCGGGCAGTTAAATCCAAAGGAACCTCTTCTGCCTCTGAGAACTGAAATGACAGTTATTGGAGGTTGGAAGAGCATTCTGCAGTAGAAACATCGCGTGCTTGTCCTGTCCTTTAAGTCTTTCCWAGACGTTGACTGTCACAGTTGGGTACAGGACACTGGGCTGAACTGTGGCCTCTGCAGAAATGACTATTCATATGACYTGAGAAATAAAGGAGAGAGAGACACTAAGGAACAAGTGCCTTGTTTGGCTGCTGGTATGTGGGCAGCAGCTTTGTCTTGTGGCCTTCCTACAAAGAGGAACAATTGAGGTTTTGGACAAATTTGTCCACCAAGTCATACTGGGCAACTGTGTGTAGCTGGGCTAACATTCAGTGGGGTTAATGGGATGCATTCATGAGTATGGTTGGATGGGAAATTTGGAGACACTGGAAAATTGTCTTGTGGCAGATTGGAGTGAAAATCCTGAAAGATGTCATGTGCTGACAGACTAAATGGAAAAAAGTTAAGTTTTGCTTGGTTGAAATGTTTTGTTTTGTCATYTTTATGAAAAGCTGAGAAAAAGGAAAAATCAAGATGAAACATTTCAAAATTTAATTAAACTGCACAGAAAGCTCTTTTTGAACAAAAAGCAAATGTCTTCAGTGACTGTTCAAGCAGCATGTTTTGATTATTTCAGATTTTTTCCCCCCAATCTTTTTTTTTTTTCTGTTTTTCTTTTCCCCTGGGTCTGGAATTTCAGTGACACCAAACTGTTCCTAGAAAAAAGGTTTTGGTTTGGATGAATCCAAGTTTTTCAACAACAACATATTTTGTGAGAAAATTCCCTGCTGCTTCTGCTCATCAATAAAGTTGATGAGTTTAACCAGTCTCATGGCTGGCTAGGGAAAAAAAAGATCCCCCAGTTAGAGAAGTGGATAAATAACTTGGCACAAAGTCCTTCTCTGTTGACTCAGTTTACTTTGTGGACCCGGGCACGATTGTCATAATAAATTAAAGCATGAACATTCCCATTTGTCACTTCACCACTTCCTTTTGCTGCCTTCCAACATGTGGTAAAACCATTAGTTTTAACGCAGAGAGAAAAGACCAGATGAGGGAAGGAGAATAATGCTGGAATTAAGGGGAGAGAGGAGAAAGGGGAAGACCTGCAGGGTGGAGYGAAGGCATCACTGAAGCAGACACAGCACCAGTTGTGTATTTATGGGGGCATAGTCATATTAAAGTCATCGGGGTTGATCATCTCTCTCTGGAGRAAAAAAGGAGATGATGGTTCTTCTGGGAGTTGCTAATAACCACCCTCCACATCCTTCGGGTGGCCCAAAATCTAAGGGTAGAGAAACACTCCTCTCAGTCACGCCCTGTGCCAGTATTTTAATTAGTTATATACTGAACTGTTCACATKTAAGATGTTCCTTGCTGTCTCTTCAGTTCTGCACAGCTTCTCTTCGTTGCTCCTTGCCATCATCTGTGGTAATTTCCTAGGATCATAGAATCATAGGATCATTTCCTAAATTTCCTAAAGCTAAAGGAGGATGTGTTCAGATCAGGCCCCTTGTTGACAAGGTGTGAACAGATTAATGGCCATCCCATCCCACCTGGCTTCGCAGGAATAGACTCGGCCCAAGCGRGCTTTCTGGGAATCCCCCACCGAACTTGAGCCCCTGCAGAAACAGAGGTTTTCAGCTTTGAATAAGAGCAGAGGTCAAATTCAGAAAGAGAGGAGGGGAGGGGTGTGTGTATGTATGTGTGGTGGGAAGCTCAGAAGAATGTAAGCTTGGGATTTGAAAGCATCACACTCCAGAATTATGATTATTTATTGTCATGATAGTGCCTAGAGGCCCCAGCCTCATTGTGCTAAGGACTCCACAGACGTATAATGAAGAGACAGTCCCTGCCTTGAAGATGAATGAGGAAAACCTCACTGAAGGGGGCTGGGAACAGGTGTGGCATATATCCATCAAGCTGATGGAGCATGTTTACATGTAAGCGTATGCAAGTGTAAGAGAGACAGCAAGAGAAGGAGAAAGTTGGATGTCAATTTTCATCTCCCTGGCTCTAAAGAAGGGGTTTTACTTTTTTTCTTTAATTGTTTTTATTCTCACCTTTCTTCTCCGGTAATGATTATCCACAGGTAAGATAAGAATTAACAAAAAAGTTCTAGTGATTTTGCTAAAAATCTGGATGCTGAAAGATGTGATTCAATAATTCACTCTGTATCTTTAAGCAAGTCACTTCTGCTTAGACTTTTTTAAAAAGTAATTCGGTACCTAGCCCCCATAATGTCTCTTTAAAAATCTAGCTTTTTTTATCTTTTAGTGCTTCAGTTTTATTAAGTCTAAGTGAATAAGAAAGCAAATGAATAAAGAAATAAGTTTTTGCATGAGCAGCAGATTTAATGAAGCCTGGTTTCCCCATGGGCTTGTATCTTGTGTCTTACAATTCAGATGGCTCATGACATCTCTGTCCTTGCTGTGTCCCCCACCACGCTGGTGCTGGGCAGGGCATAAAATGTATTGTTTGGAGCTTTTGGGTAGGGACCCACTACTGCTGCTGCTGACAGGGAAGCTGCTGAGTTTTTACTGCCTTTCCTGCGTTTGGGAAACTCATTTGAAACCTCTGCCCCTCTGTCAAATTTGTCCAAGTTTGGACCATGGGCCCAAAAGTTACATGATCAGGAGGGAAATCAGCAAATATACTGGCAACACAACCACAGAAGACGTGATTTTTTGGAGGAGTCGGGCTAGCACTGGTGATCACTTGCTTATAGCAACCTCCTGGAAACCTAGGGGTAAAAATTGCTAAACATTGAGGAATGCTGTGCTTGTTAAGGGTTAATGAAATAACTGCTCTGAAGCTCATAAAAGAGAGGGGAACAGAGCATTCTCTCAGTGGGACATGGTGGTTCTTGAGTACTTTAGGGAGAAAAAGGAGCAGGAGAGAGATGTATAAATTTTTTCTTTTAGTTCTTAGAACAATCACCAACAAGAAGAAACTTAGCTATTCTTAGTTGCATCTGGGGGCTATGCATAATCTTTCCTGCTGAATTATGGAATGTGATAGCTTTTATTAAATCCATTACAATTACAGCCTCTCTGCTGCACAGGTTTAGAATATGGAATAAGTAGGGTGCATAATTTCAAATAAATATTTAAGATTTTGATGCGTGATACAGTTTTCGACTCTTAGGAGAGAGAATTATATTTAGTTAGGCCTGTTTTCTTTTAATTCACACAAACTTTCCTATCCAGCTACTTAGTAGTGCTGGATACTTTTTTAAAAAAATCTTCATACTGGGAAAAGATCATGGCTGCTGCAGTTTTGCCCAAGATTTTGTCTGTATTGGTGACTTGGGTCTTCTCTAAAGTAGCTGGTATGTATAAACTTCCAATTATTTTGGAAGTTGGAACTAATCTTAGGATGCATGCAACTGGAAAAAATACTAAGAAAAATTTTGTCAAAAAATTAGGAAATACAAAATTTGGTCAAATTCTGTTGAACAAAGAAGTAGCAAGTGTATATTATTCCAGAATCTGGATTGTGTCTCTTTGCAGGGGGCACAGGAGTAACAGGAGAACGGGAGATTTGAACATGGCTGTTGCCCTGGGTCTCCAGCTGGCAGCTGCTGTTGGCTTCTTCYGTGCTTGAGGACTTCCTCCCCGCAGTGCTGCCAGCAGCAGAGTCATCTAGATGAGTGTACAAGGCGTGCCTGAACACGGGCAAGTGGAAGCTCCTTTCCTCGGCCTTGCTGCGTCCCTGCCTGGGCAGATGTTGTCTACAGCCATGTAAGAGAGATGATGCCCTCTAAGCAGCACTGGTCTGAGCCTGTCCATGCGTTGCTAAGAATTTTTTGCTGGTAGCCTTGGCTGTTCAAGTTGACAGCTCTTTGCTGGCTACTCAACAGCTCCCAAGTAATCTAGTTTGTCTCTTACTGAAACTTACTCACGAAAGAAATAATGTGGGAGTGCCATTGGCACGGGAGGTTACAAGCATGCTGCTCCTAGCCTTGTGGTAGTTGCTTCACAAAACCCACTGGTAACAGGAATACCTGATCCCCAAAGTAGCAAGGTCAACAAGGACAGTGTCAGAAACTCCCAGAGGAAACAGGCAGGGACAGCTCACCGTTTCCCTTGCAGGTTGCCCAGACAATTGACACTGGAGCTCTTGAAGAGCAGCTAACCCCATTGCCTCTTTGTGAAGCAAGGATGGAAATTTCTGAGCATGAGAGCAAGAGGGAAAGCCCCCTCTGTATGATCCTGTATTATTCCTTTGTCTTCCCCACACCTGCTCCCTTTCCTCTTCCGTTCTCCCCACCCACCCTTCAAGAAGATGCTCTAGGTGTTGGCTTTGACTTGGCTGCCAATGCTCTGCGGAGATGTGTTAATGATGACTGGCAGGTTTTAAAAGCACTGTTTCAACACCTTGCTGTCACCACACCTCATACTTCAGCAGCTTAGCACATGTTCCAAGGTGTTTAAAGAGCTTCCCGTGCAGCCCTTTTCCAGGCACTAACCTCTTGCCAGGAGCGGTAGCAGCTCCTGACCGCACTTTTCTGGCTGCGACCTTGTTAGTATTTGCCTACGACATGYAAATGAGCAGCACGGTCGTTAGCTAGCGAAATGTGTAATGTTTTCCATTGTGTGGAAGGCTCAGAGCTGACAAGACCGGAGCCTGTGTTCCAAAGTCTAAAGCAGTTGGCAGGTTTCTCAGTACCAGTTTTTTATGCCCCCAAGTGGGTTACGGAGCGGAAAAGGGGGTGGAGAGGAAAGGAGAGGGAGGAATGTGTGTGGATGTATGGTGGGGGGAGAGTTAGCGGGAGAGAAGGGCCATTTGCAAGCCACCAGCTTTGAATGTAACTCGCATGGGCCTTGTGGTGGTGCTGAAGGGCTTGTTGTACTCGTTTGATTGACTCTAGGCTTAATGCTGCTTGCCACTTACCAGCACTTGTCTTTGCTCATTAGCAGGGGGATTGTGGGCAAATATTTAGATATTCAAGAGAGGAAATGTTAATCTTTGCAGTGTTCACTGAATATTTAAATGAGGCAGTAGGCAGTTTTGCTCTGTGTTTGACCTAGACTTRCAGGGCTGAGGAAGAGCTTGAGTCTTGGGATGAATTTATCGTCTAGCACCTCCCCACTATTGGGGTTCAAGTCATGCGGTGAAATTCAGACCTTTTCAGAAAAGGCAGTGCAATCAGTCTGCACAAGCCTTACTAAATATAAATGGTGCAGAAGCTTGGATCTGGCCAGTTTTAGGCACAGAGAAGTGCAACCCACATGGACTTAGAATGCTGTTGGCTGTGTTATAGACCGTCCGCTCTGTAGGTAGGAGACGGCCTCGCAGTGAAGGTTGAAGATAGTGATGACTGATGATTGCTAGTAGACTGGGCACTCAGGGTGCTCCTTTCGATAGAAGATGAGAAAAATACAGACATTCTCTTGAGGTTTGGACAGGCAGATCTCCCAAATAAAAGTATGAATTAGGAACCTCGTGTTTTTGGAGATGAACATGGTATTCGTGCTGGTCTCCTGATGTCTCTCATATTGATCTGGTGGATGATGGGTAGACTAGCTATCTCCTTGGAGCATGAAATGGACTCAGGTGGGGTTAGTCTGCACTGACAAACTTGAAGCAGGTAATGAGAAGTGTCTTGCATCACATGTTATTACCCAGCACTTTTCTCTATATTTCCTTAATTTGGGTTTATGTCCCTTTTCATTGCTACCTTCTGGAATTATTCTAGGCAGCAAACATGGAAGCAGCAAAATCTAGTTTGAGAATGTTGCAACTTTGTAGGAAATGAATATTGAATTAGCAGTTCCTCATACCTACACTTGAATGTTGATTATTTTGTATCMGAATCAGATCAGGAATGTTCCGTGTAGGATATATATCCTGTTTGAATTTTGGATATTTAATATCTACAATAGTTCCTTAGAGAAAAGCTCTARACTAGGAATTACTTATGGGAATAATATCATTGGATAAGGTTAAAAGACAAATCTATCTGTATGCATCATGACAGATGAAGGGCCAAGAGGAGTAAATCTGGTGGCTGCTTATTTAATCCATGTTTTAAGGGAGCATAATGTAAAATGAACATGGTACTAGCTTTAACAAGGTAAAGGAGTAGGTAGGTTCAAGCCAGATCCTTCCMGGTGCTGAGCATCTACCCTGACCCAATTGCGTTTCTGGGGATCAAAACCTCTATGTTTAAGGCAATTCAGTTAACCCCAAATTATTCTCATTTAATTTGATTAATTAACTGGGAAATTATTTACTTATTCGTAAATACAGTCAATGGCTACATCCTGACAGGGTGAAGCAAAAACCATTTTTATGGATTTTATTATTGATGGAGTTCCTAAACACAGTTTCTTTATGATTTCTGCCTCCTGTATTCCAGTAGCTGCTAGTCAATTAAATATTTCTCCAGTAAATTTGAGCCTTAGAGAATCACTTGGGGGTTGTAGAACTCTTTTTAGTGGGAATTAGAAGCCAGTTACTGTAGGTTTAGGCACACCTGGCAGTTCCACCCGTGTGCTGTTCCTCTGTTTGTGGCTGTGCCCTCTTACCTGGGATCTTTTCCTGTTTTTCCTTTGGCATTTTTCCTTTTGTCTTTATTACTCCTTTTCTTTATGTCATATTATTGCTTTGGGGAATTTTGGGGAGGACAGCTAGTTCTTGTTCCAGTCTCCATTTGACCTTCACTCAAGACGGGGTCAGCAATGCAAACCACGGTTTTACACCGCACGGGCCAGCTATCCGCTGGAARTAAGAAGCAGCAGATGTATTTCACYGAAGCCAGCTTGCGAGCTAACAGATAGCAGTGACTTCAGTCACTGCCACAGCAACAGCTTCTAATCGTGCCAYTGTATTCGAACTGGCAAGCTGGTGGCGATAGGCACAAGTTCCCATGTTTATACCATCTGGTTTCACTAGTCTTGGCTTTTTTAGATTGTCGRTGCCAGATTGGCAGAGCTTTTGCATGTGTACAGTAAATGGCTGCATGTGTTTAATTTTTGAAATGCCCTCTCTGAGTCTGCTCTCATTGTCAGACTTTTTTGTCGTTGTTCTTCCTGACTAACCCTGGCATTGTGTTCAGAAAACTCTGGCTCGTAGCTCTCCGCAGATATAGGGCACTTGCTGCTCTAGGGAGTAACGCGGTAATGGGAGAGAGCATAAGAGAGTCTCCTGCAGTTAAATTTGTCAGCTGCACTCGAGTGCATCACACCCAGCAGAGTAAAATTCCTGGTACCGTTTCTTCCACCGATACTCCCTTGTCACAGCTTTTCCTCCTCCTCCGTTACCTCTGCCTGGACCCTGGTGTGAGTGGAATGGTGGGGATGAGGGGCAACATTAAAATMAACCTAGAAGAGCCTAACACCAAACAAATTCTCACCTGTAGAGTGCAGATCCTTTGCAGGGAGCATCCCCATCTTTGCACTATCTGAGGGTTGTTCTCCAGTTGCTGTTTTAAGCCATCTGATTTTGAAATCATGTTAGGTGTAGGAACATAAAAGCATGTTTAACCGGGACTTGTGCCAAAGACACAGTACAATATACCTCTAGGTGGGAACAGGCTCCATGTCTCCATCCATCACCTCTTCCTCTGGACCTTCTATCTTGGCAGGTGTCTGTAGAATACATGGCAAACTCTAGTGGCTTGTGCTCAAAAAAGTTCAAAGCAGCAGCAATAATCCTGATAACAGAGCAAGTCAGAGCGCTGTAGGATTTCATAAAGAAAGGCTAATAGGGATTTGAATTTAAACATTGTACCTCTTTTCTACATTTTTCCTTACAGCTTAAGGTGTGTGTTCCTGTTGCTGGTGTCAGACTGAAAAGTTCAGAAAGCAGATGGGCCTTCATCCCTGCATGGGACAGACTGCAGAAATTTTCATCTCTGTCACTTGTTCAATTCTACCTGTGATGGGTAAAAGATAAAAGTCATTCTCCAATAGTTTTTAGAAGCTGGTGTGAAACAGATCCACAGATTTCATTGCTGATACCTAAAGAAGTTTGTCTGATAAAAAAATGTCACCGTTATTGATCCGGATGGGCAGTAACATGCACTAGGACAGACTCAACAGAAAGGCCAGTGCCACTTTGGCTTGAAGTCCTACTTACAGAGGCAGGGATGTATTCTGTACTGGTGCAGCTATTCTTCTTTGTAAATGAATTTACGCCATGTAGGAGAGAAGCAATTCCCTATGCTCTCTTTAGCTCTCACTGCTGACCTCCCAACAGGAATTATTATGCTGACTTTCATGGCAGTGAATTTGAGTCTACGTGGATGGCAGCTCCGGTCCCCAGCATTGTTCCTTTCCCATTCTTTCACTATATTATGCTGTTGTTGGTTCATTGATTTGGCTTTTTTGTTGTTGTTGTTGTTGTTTTGTTTTGTTTTTTACAAAAAAAGAAAAAAGTAATAATTAAAAAACAAACCTTCCCTTCATCCCCAACCAAAACCAGAAAGAAAGCAGGCAGTTTGTGATTCTTGATTGCACGTGGCAGGAAGAAAATATTTAATTCGTTTTCCAGTGTGAGCCATTGTGAACTTGAAAGGGACGTTGTCAAGTAATTTGATTTTCCCACAAAGTGTTGCAACCTATCGAGGAGAGTGTCTTTGTGGTGTGGTATATGCCAGGCTCCAGAAAGGAGAATGCTACTGAAGCAGCGCCAGCTGGCTGTGATCCCAAACTCCATTTCCAAAGCCAAGGTAATAGCATCAGCAAGGCTGGCATGAAAGTGGAAACAAAACAATCTCAGTGTCTTGACTGCAGGCTCCCTTTGGAACAGTTTCTGCAAGAGGCAGGGGAGGGGAGAGGAGGAGGTGGGAGGAAAAAAAATGTTTGCTCAAGTAAAAAGTGTTGAAAAAAATGTCCAGTGAAGCAAGCTGTTGATGAAATGTGCAGTTCTGTGGAAATCAAAGGACTCTGAGGAACAGTCAGTCTCAGTGAGATATTTCAGCAGGAAAAATCTAAATCCTGAATATTTACAAGTAGCGAAAAGGTAAATGTTGATGGTGTTGAAACATGATATTTTCATAATAATTCCATTTCAGTTTTTTATGTCATGGTAAATTGCTAATTCTGAGGTGTACATATTTCATTCATATATACTATATTTATTATTAAATCAATATTAAATCCAATCAAAATATAACTGTTGATATCGAAACAAAAGCTTTAAACTCTACCAAATAAGCTGTCATTCCCCCAGAACTGTTGGATTTGGGTAATTCTGAATTTTCAGTTTCATGTTCCGATTCAGCGCAGTTAAGAAGTTTATGTCTTTGATTATGAAAATTCCTACAGAAACTGCTTCGAGGGCAGTTTTAATCAAGGTGTACTTTGAAAGCATTTTAACTGTGGAGACGCAGTTTTATCTTTCAGTGCATTTTAGAAGGRTAAGAGAACCTACATAATGTTACATATAAAACACTTAGGTTTTAGCATGGACCTCTGCCTGAACTGATGTTCCCTGCCGAGCAGTGGGGCACGTGGGCTGGGCTACAGTCCCGTTGGGGTGTGTCTGAAGGGCTGGCTAGGAACGGGAAAGGGGAAGGGCTTTCATCCTGCTAGCAAGGAGTGCAAGTGAAATTCGCCCACAACTTACCTGCATCCGTCTGTTTGGGTTTGGGTAATAGCAGAATTGGCTCAAGGGATTTTCAGGTCATTTGAGAAGTCGGAGGGTCTCAAGGGTGCTACTTTGGTACCGTGGCTTACTGTTCTTAACGTCTTTCTGGTAGACTGTAACAAAATGACCGTAATGGATTTTCAGAGGCTGGTATAAAAGCCCAAAGACTGCACAACCATTCTAGCTGTGACTGGATAAACCTTCCCTTGTGTATCTGCCTCCTGCACTGTCCAGGACTAATTGGCCATTATTTATCAGTATACTTTTCATGTCAAAGAAACAAAACATAGGTAGAACCGGAGCTGTCTATACATTGCCATCTCTCTGAGCAGTGAAAGATCAGTATAGAAGTGCAACAAGGTGCTTGTTTAAATCCACCACTCTCTTCAGCCACCCTGTTTTCAGTCAGTCCCAGCAATAACAGATGAGTTTTATCCTTTGTTATGTATGTATTATGAGTTACTATGTTAGGTATTATGAGTTTTATCTTTTGTTATGTGTTGTGGGGCAGAAGCCGGGGGGTTAATGTGTGCTGGAACATCATCCGTAGCATGACACTGCATGGGAAGTGTTGGAATTGGGCACTAGTAGATACTGGTTTTATTCTGGCCCACCCATGGACTCATTCTTGTAACTATCTTTTTCTTCTATGTGTTATGCCATTTCCTTCCTCCCTGAGAACATTGGTTAGTGGTGCTTTCTTACTTGGTAGGGGTRTTGCAAAGCTTATTTGATGTGTGTTTGTGCAGTGTTCCTCGGATGTCAGACTTCTGTAGAAATTCCAAGTGGTACATTGTGCGATGACTCCGTCCTCTTTAATTYGCCCTGGTGAACATGAATTGGATATAGAAAAGTTGGTGTTTTTCTTCAGCTGGAGACTGTTGAGTCGGTGCAATGGCTCACAGCTGGCCTTTACAAGGCAAAGAATGTTGTGAAACATTTTCCCTTCAAAAAGTCTGTCTTGCAGCCCAGGCAGTGCTAATACAAAGCTTTGGAATGTTAAAGGGTTTAATTCTGAGAGTTTCTTTTTTAATTTTTTTTTTCGTAGTGATTGAATTTTAAAAATAATACAGAACTTGTGCTTGCGGGCAAACAGCATTTGAGGGGAGATCCTTTTGTCAGGAGGGGTAGGGAAAGAACAGGAATACCTGCTGAGATGGCCCCAGAGACCACTAATGCTTAGTTTTATTTCTGAGCGGCCAGTAACAAACACTTCAGAAACTGATGTAAGAGTGATTTCTGTAGCAATGAGCATCCCAGTTTAATCAAGTCCTGCGTGGGAGAGCTTTTGTGTTAATATGTTTTGAATTTTCTAAATGAATCCAGTGCTGCTGGCCTGGTTGTGGTTAGATGTACTTCTAATATGTAGGTGCGATTACAACATTGAATACTGAAGGCATCAACAGTGTTAGCTGCAAAAGAAAAATGAAAAAGCAAGAAGTTATTTGGTAGGGCTTAGAAATACTATGTAAATAGAGACCTAGTAATATAAATACAGAAGAAACCAATGTTTCTAGAGGAAAAAGTGGCAAAATAAATGAAACATCTCTTTCTATTAGTGTTAGTATTATTAATACGGCTCAATATTAAGTAAACTTCACCTTCTGTATATGGAAGCTTAACTTTGTGAGTGTGGAAATGCTGTCATTTTGTCTGGAATACTTATTAGCCATAGAAATACGTTTGAAGGACGGAACATGTCCCAAAACTCCTTAAGCTTCTCAGAAGCAGGAGGCACGTTGGGGGGTTAAAGGCATCTTTTAAATCACTGGAGAAGGATGGGAAGCAGTCAAAGAGAAAAGGAAAACTTCAGCTAAATATTCTTTTGCTCCATCTTTCTTCTTTTGCAGTAAATGCTGGCAGTGGTTACTGCTGCAGCTTAACTCTTTTCAGGTAATAAAGGTGAGACACTTGGGTGTCAAGAAGTGGTAGTATGGCTGGATTAAATGGATGACATCGAAGAGCTCTGGAGGAATAAAAGGTCCAAGGTGTGACTTAAACGAGCATCCTCCATGGGGTTTACTTAGTTTTTTCTAGCCCTTCAACTAATATTCAAAATTGTAATTTATAAAAGTTTTGGTTTGGGGTTGTTTGTTTTTTTCATTTTTGGCAAACTTTTTGCAGGCAAGAGAAGGCAGGGTTGGGATGACAACCCCACTGAGCTGTACAATTAAGTGCTGCATGTCGTCTCAGAAATTACAGACTCCTGGGCTGTATTTCAGTACCTGGTAACTAAAAATGGCTTTGTGGTCAGAAAGCCATTGATGTTTGCTTCAGAGGTAGTAGTTACTGGCAGATGCCCAATAAAAGGCAGAACAATTTTATCGTCTGTCAAGGAGACAGGATGGTGGGTTTCAGAACTACTGCTTTGTTTTATAATGTAAATGCCTGTGTCTGTTAATTCTGTTCTTAATTAGCTGTATCAGTCTGGGTTTGTTGCTTTTGTTTGATGCTGTGTTTTATCTGCAATTGACTACTTACTTTTACTTTTTGGAAAGCGAAAGATGTAAGAGCATCTCTTGGAGTCAGTCTTTATTGACTGCCTGTGCAGTTCCTGGTTGCCCTGACCCATGTCAAGAGATTGTGTTCAGGCAATAATTAGTCTGTCACAAGAACTCCTGTGTGAATCTGCTGATCGCACAGATATCCCACAGCAGCTTCCTTTGCTCTYAAGGGAGCTGACCAGAGAGGAAGAGCGAACAGGGCTTTTCTCCTCCCTTTTTTCTCTGCTCTTTTCTCAGGCCACCCAGATCTGTTCTCACTGTTTGTAGAATAGAGCCTGGCGTTTCATTTCTGCTGAGATTTTCTTTAGGATCCGACRTGCACTGAGCCCCCTGCTCAAGAAAGAGCAGAAGGACTGATTCATCRCCTGTTTTCTCCTTTGACGTCCGTGATKTCAGCATGGTTGGTCCTGATCTACRTGGGTTTTAGGGTGAGGAGACTCCAGCCCTTTTAGCTTGGAAGCTGAAGGGGAACGCCTCTGAGTCTGAATGGCTCCCTGCCCCGGTTCATACTGAGTGCTGAGACTGAGGTGTGGTGTTTCTCACTCGTGTGTCACTAGTATTTAAAACCATGGAGTGACGCAACCTCTTGCAATGTTCAGGTCTTAGAAGATATTATCAGGACAAACTGAGATCTTAGAACTCAGGCCCCAACAGGCAACTAGCAGTCCCGATCATCTTCTGAAATGCAGTTAATTGTGTGCCTGCATACACGCCCTGTTAATGAGTACGTAGTCTCTAAAATTTCAACTTTTACAAATACTTGCAAATTGACCCTGAAATGCCTCTCAGCCCAGTTAAAGATGACCTTGGGTCTCTGATTCATGAACTGTTCATAGCTGGGAGYGGATGCACCTACAGATTTAGGTGTAAAAATGTCAAGTCTCCAAGAACTAACCCAGAAATACTCRTAACTGTCACAAGAAATATTATGGGCTCTTTCTTTCTTTCACCTTATTTTTTTACTCTACTTTTATGAATCTCACTGAATCTGTTATGAGGATCCTAATCCCAAGTAAATTCCAGAAAAAGAGCTGCAACTGTGCTGGAGCGCAGCTGGCAGCGAGCGGAGCGAGCTCCCGCATTGCCTGAGAACCAGYGGACTTGCCTTGCTTGTCACGTCACGGCATCTGGCACAGCTCTCGCTCTCTCTCGCATATTGAACTGAACTGCCGTATAGGTCAGGACATGTTTGGCCAGGCCTGTGACTGTCTTCCGGACATTCACCAGCCCTGTCTCCATCTATCCCTGCATTACCACATTCCTTTCTCCTTTTATGCTAACATCTTCCTGTGTCTGTCCTCTCTCCCTCTCCCCYTAGCCTCAAACCTCTGTATCTGTCTCTCTATTCCAGACATCATTATAGYGTGTGAATTATTCCCAAATATGAATGATTGTATTCTGATAATCCTTTGTCAGAGAGAGAAACTTCTTTTTTCTGCTTTTTTCTCTCCCTCTCCACTTTTCAKCATGCTTCCTTCCCTGCTTTCCTTTATCAATCCCGTTCTCCTTTTCCCTGTCTCTCTCATGATGTGAGCACATTACTCCTGTTARAGCTAATGGCTTTTACCTGCTAATGGGAGAACTGTTCTCTTCTGTCCTTTGCTCTTTGGCAGCCCCTGAACTTTGCTATTTCCTGTGATGTTTGATAAGTCTGGAAACTCCTTTGGCAAGCACCGAGCAGCTCGGGACTCTGGCCTGCATTGTGTGTTTGAGTGAACAGTCATAGGTCCTCTTTTGATCCTAACACCTACACACTTTCACAGTTAAGTCCTGTAAGCCTTGCAGAATTTTTACTAAACATCTAGCTACAAAGCGAATTTTATGAGCCGTATTATGGGTATGAAGCAGCTTTTATTGGGGAGGAATGTGTCAGGGGAAACTCTGCAGGTAAGATTTCCCAGCTGTCTGATGTCACTGTAGGAATGCACACTGCATCCTATTTTCAGTGGACGTAAGATACAGCTCTCACCACCCCGGCTAACTTTAGTCGGCTGATTATTGGGGAACATTTTGTAAATCACGATCAACCTATACTCAACACCACAAGTTCTTGATTTTGTGACTGCCCGCTCTGCAGAAAGGCACTAACTTATTTTGTTTTCATCAGAGCTTTCCAACATTTTGTAGCTGGTACATCAGGCTGGCAGGCGCATAATAAAACTCACTGTARGCAGTCCTGGCGATGTGGCATCTTTGACGTGGATTTTCAAATGGCTTCTTGTTGTGCCAAAAAGTCAGAAGGCCTGGAGGAGACGTCTGGGCTATGGGGCAAAGAGGCACCGTGATTGCCATCCTGTGAGGACAAGACATTCCAGGGTCTGCTTGACGAACAGCTATAGGAAGCAGACAAGTTTTAACATGTTATTTTACAGCAAGGCCAGTTAAGAGAGTAAGGTCCAGTGGATAAGAACTAGCCTGGCATTTGGAAGATGCAGGCTCTGTCTCCGAGTCTGCCGGTGAACTGCTGCATGACGTTGGCTTTATCCTTCCAKGCTGTGTTTTGGCTTGTTTAATAACATCTTCAAGACATTTGTGATTTCCTAGGATGTATGTGTTTCTGCCATGCTCAGCACAGGGCTCTTGTCTGAGAGGTTTCAGACTGCAGTCATCTATCAATCAGACCTCTACAGTAAGATGACCATGTAATTCTAAGAAACCAAATGAGAGCTAAAGCTAGGAAGCTGGACGCTCAGCCTGTCTTCTAATAGTTCTTTCTCCTCTGCAACTTTCAGTTTCTTTGAATAATTTTGATAGCAAATTGGTAGCCAGCGTATTTGTTTGAGGGAGGAAAAACCTACCTGATCCTCCTGCTTCCCTCATTCCTGCATCTTATGAAAGCTGAACAAGTTTTGTATCTTTTTAAATACCTTCTCGAAGTGGAAGCCCTGGTGAGGCAGCATGCACTGGTACTGGGTGATTGAAAGTGGGTAGTGTCTGCTCCAGAAACATCAAATCAGGCAGGTGCTAGATGATCACTGTGCACTGTCTGTGTGTTTTGTGATAATAAAGTCTCCAAAGAAAGGAAGAGAGAGAAGGAAAAAAGCAGCTCCGTTTCCTAACTGCCTTTGAATTCAGAAGACAGCAAAAGGGKTTTGTTTGTTCGAGAAAAGAGAGAGGCCAGCTTTAACAATGTCTCTGAATGTGAAAATATGTTTCTGTGTTGATTTTTTTTATGATTTTATGTGATATATTTTTATGGAGTTTTGGCTTACTTTATTTACATATGTTATAACCTCCCTACTGAGTAAACAAGAGATGCCCAGCTAAGCAAACAAGCCCGAGGGTGATGGGAGAGGGAGAGAGAAAGGAGAAGAGTAASGAGAGGGAGAGGAAAAGAGAGGTGGCAATAGGAAAAGGGTAAACAGACAAGCACTAATTAAGGCCTTCATCACAAGCAGGGAGATGTGCTAGGCTGACAGTCAGTCAAGCAGATAAGGGGAGATGAGTTAAAATCTAGCCCCAGGTTTTGAAGGCCCCGGGGCCCTGGCAGACAAGAGCACAGTGAACGAACAGGAAGCCACTGAAAGGTCATTTGCATGAAATGATGTTCAGGATCTTTGCTTTTGTGGTTGCCCTGATGGCTTTAACCCGTTCCTGGCCCAGGAAACACACAGAGATAAGACACTTGCAGCCAGTCTCTGTACATGGCTTGAAGGCTTCTTTTGGTGGCCTTTAAGGGAGCGGTTCTCCAGGGAGCGAATGCTTCATAGAGGGAGAAAGAGGGCTTGCGTTTCCCACTCAAAGTAAGGGGAGCTGAAATTCCTTGGCAAGTGATGTGAGCACTCTCTAGCAGAGCATAAAATGGAGAAATCATCAGGACAGGAGACTCTAGGCATGAAATGAGCCACAAGCTTGACAAGCTGARGGAAGATGCAGTGACCTGCAGTGGTCAGAGACATTCAGGTGTTTTAGACTTTGAGTTTTGTTCTTCTTTCCAAGAGCTCTGGACACAAATCTTGGGAGCTTTCATCATGGCACAATGTTAGGATCTATTGTCACTTGCCCTTGCTGTAGTGTCACAAACATGTCATGACTATTAGGAGCATTGTGCAGGTGGCTCCTGTCTGCCCCTTCAGCTGGAATTGAAAATACATCCAAATTTTTAGTGCTTATGAAAGAATGGGCAAATTGTAGTTGCAATCTCTTCTCCCTGAGCTACTTTAGGAAACAAGATCTTGCTCAGATCTCCAAGGGAATTCTGACACTATAATTATTATTATATGTTCTCAATGTGCTTAGGCATTTAGGCAGATCGTAATTCTTAGTGACATGGCAAGAGAAATGAATGCAGAAGTGCTTACCATTTCATAATAGTCAGACAGCCTAGCACACTTTTTTTCCCCCCCACTTCTGTTTAGACATTTGGTAAGTCACGGTCGTTACTCTTCTGCTTTTTCTTCTGAAACATAAAAACTGGTTATAGCGAAGTCTAGTAGATTAAACAGGGGTCTGGGCCATTGGACTTCTGGGTTCTACTCCAAACCACTRCCACTTCATTACTGTTTGACCTTCTCCATCTCATGTCAACTCACTGTGAGTAGTGTATCTGTCTGCCACAGAAGGGCGAGCATCCCCCAAGAAAGGGGGTGGTTGGAATTATTATCTCTGAGGTTGGTGGAGTGCTCTCAGATCCTTGGGTGAAAGTGCTGTTGAAGGTAAAGCAGTGGTTAATGGTAGAGTAGCTCTCTGGAGTTTGTGGTAAGGCTGGACGCTGAAACTTCAGGTTTAAGGACAAACCATGATGGGGAAYCCAGTGAGGTCTTGAGAGACATCAGCCTGTTATAATGTTGAATCTCACAAGGAAAATCTCACTGAAGATTTCCAGTGGGGTGAGCGCCATTCAAATAATTTCCAGGTACAAACCCCTTTCAGTTCCATATCAGTGCTGGAAAATGTGAACCTGAAGTCCACCTTAGACTGAGACTGAATGGATCTGGGCTGTTATGTTTGGTGAGCTCTTGGATTTTCCCACTGGAATCAGTGCTGTCCAAACCAATGCATTCCCAATTCAGGTATGAAGACTGTGGCTCAAGCCCAGCTGTAGCAGATATCTTGTTTAGTGCTGTGGCTAGCCCCAGCTTCCCTTGGGGGGATGGTGCTCATTGGCATTTGGTGTAACTAATCTATTTCTCTGCTTCTAGGGTGCAAATCATCTTGATAATAGAGGCATTTTTTGTTTAAAAGAAAAGAAAACGAAAGAAGTTCCCAAGCTTTTCTTCTGTTTCACTTTGCTTATAGTTTGCACTGCATTCCAGTGCAGGCTAGTATTGCAGCGTGCTAGAATCCCATTTAGATAAATATTTTTAAAAGCTACTGTGTGGAATCAGTGAAGATGATGGCATGTAGGATTACAGGTARTTGTTCTGTGTTATGAATACAGTGTCACGATTGTGAATGGACTTTTCTAAAGCAGGGGCTATGAGCACATGTAAGAGTAGCAGAATATAGATAGCCTTTGGCTAACYGCTTATTGCTCTTGCTCGCTGTAGAATTTTAAAAGGCCACTGTCATCAAGTAATTTTTCTTGTACTTCACTACATGTAATAGCTTCTTTAGGAGCCTGGAAATTATTTTATTTGCCCTTTTACTCTGGACAAACAGCAGTTTCTTTTTCTTGGCCTAACACTTCATCGGGAAGACAAACCCAAGTCCTGTTCAGTGTGTTTTTGCTTTAAATTCCACATAATGTCAGTGCTAGCATCAGCCTAAGAGGAAGAGACTTCTAAAAGTGTGATTAATCTGTTCAACATCTGACCTTGAAAGCTGAGCAAGTGGAAAGGAAATATTGATTATTAAAGGTGAGGTCTATGGTTTGGAAAGAAACTTTATGTTGGTGTAGTAAGAGAGATCAGTGAATTCGTATGTTGAGACAAATCGTTTGTGTGAAAGAAGAGCCCTTCTGCTCATTTAATAAGGAAATACGTGTCGTTCCAGTCTGTGTTTTATGAGAACATGCTGCTGTTGAAAGACAACCCTGTAAACGTCCTACAGTGTAATATCCGCAACTTATCCTATACCTCAGGGCAAAATGCAACCTGGAGTTGCAAATTTTCCTTCATGCCAGTAGAATAGATGGCTAGGACAGAGGATGGGCGTAGACTCTATAAAGCAGTGTGGAAGAAGCATTGTCCTGCTTCTTTTCAGCCACTGAATTTGGTTGTCCAGTGGAAGAGCGAGCCTCCGAGAGGAATGCAGCCCCATAGCCCTGTGTGCCAACCTTCACCTTCCTCTGCATTGGTCTCATAATGTGAGTGGAACTGAGCAAAACATCTGCCAACGGTGGCAACAGAAGTTACGAAGATACTGGGGTATTTTTCTGTCCTCTCTTTGTGGTTCATCTTTAGAACCAAATGTGCCTAAAAACTTGCGAGTCTAGGTCGGGGAGGAGGGGCAGCCAGATGTTTGTTCACTCCAGAGGGYAGAACAGACCATGACTGTGTTAAAAAATACAGAGAGGTTTCAGACTCTACGTTTTTAAATTCTCATTTTAAGACAAGGCCAGCYGCTGCTGTGCCGGTGTGGTGTGTTACATGCCCAACAGTGTGGCATGGGGTCAGAGAGGTTTATTCACTGCAGGGCGTAGCTTGTGATTTCCCAAACCCAAGCAGGCGATTTTTCTCTCTTTCTCTCTCTCTTTTTTTTTTTCCCTTTCCGCCTGGGAAGGATGCAGCATCACAGACCTTGTCACCCGGAGCTTAGAGGACAGCAACCATATGCCTTCCGACCTCCCCTTGCTTTTCTAGGAAAGATTCAGCCTGCTGGGCATTTTCTATCAGAATCGTTAAGAGACGCGGGCTGGGACGTGGCCCAGGCTGGCATTCCTCTGGTGCTGTGCRTGGATGGAGGGAGGGGGAGGGCGAGAAGGGGAGTGTGGCAGGGGGAGGAGGGTGAGGAGACTGGGCTGCCAAAGAGGAGGAGGAGGGATGGAAGAGAGGCGAGGCTGGCGTCTTCATGTGCATGAGGCTGGCCAGCATCAGGACAGCTTGATGAGCCTGCAGGCTACTATCTCTTGCAGTTGTTCTGATTGCAGTGATGGGCTTGTCTGGTGGCTTGGACACCAGCTTTCATTATCATGCTCTGCARCATTTGCAGTGGCGGGGAAAGAAGGGAATGGAGGRGRTGAAGAAGCCCTGGAGTTACACACACACACVTACGCGCACACACACACAAAAATTGGAGACAGGAAAGAGAGAGAAACAGCTTTGGCTCCAGGCTAYTGGTTTTGTTTCGTGACACTTACTCATTTCCCACTTGGTGTGCTCCTCCGATGTTGTACCTTCCCGGTATGGCTACAGCAGCTCTCCATAAAACAACAGTGAACCCAAAGTGGCAGGGGCTTAGCAACTGATGGGTTGACCTAGTGATGTGAAGCCGTTTTGGAAACAATCCCGTATGGTTGCAACAGCACACAAACACTCTGACACGTCTCTGTGCTCACCAAGGAGACACACTTCCACATGCTTTTCTCACAGATATGCACACGCATCCTCTACATGTGTCTGTACTTAGGCTGCTTAGATGGTCTTTCAAATACTCAGACTCACCTTTTCTCCCCCAGCCTCTCCAACGGTCTTGTCTTACTATCAAGGTAAAGGAATCTGGAGRCAGAGCTAGCAGAAATGTCTTCTTAGAGAAGTGATGGTTTTTTGGAGGCATGGCCCCCAGTGTTGCACTATTACTACTAAGGCAAYGGCTTTAACCTCAGTTTCACTGCAGGCAGAAATACTGGGACAATAATATTATACAGACTGTTCTTGTTTCTTTTCACCTCAGTTGTAACTTCATTCCCTGTGAACTGGGCATTGCTGCCTGAGTCACATGTGGCGGTTGTGGCAACAGCAGTTTTGATCTTTGCCACATTTTGTTTTTTTTAATGTAACCGACTGTCTGACCCCAGGGGAAGGGAAAGAAACTGCTGGCGGGCAGGGGAGTTGAGTGAACCCAGACTGTTACTGAATATCGCAAGACTTTGTGGTAAAATTGTATGACGCTCTGCTGTGGCTGCCCGTATTTTATATCTTCTGAGGATCTCAGGGATTATCAGACAATTGCCTTCACATCAGCACCAGAAAGTTTGGGGGCAYGGAGGAGATCTGCTGAGTTGATGCTGCTTTGCTGTTAGCATAATTTTCCTTTATTTAGCTGCTTCTGCTAGAGCTTCTCCACTCYTGCTTGGAAGTTTAGTTCAGCTGTGAGAGCAGAAAGGGACTTTTGAGTGAATGTGATTTCTTGGTTACTGTCTCTCTTTCTGRCCTCAACACACACATATGCACATGCATGCACACACATACGCATACTCTCTATCACACACACATGTACCTATTCAATTTTCCCCAGCTTTSTATCAGGGGATGTTGGAATGCCATGGCTGGCAGGAGCTACTAACTGAATTAGCTGGTAAATCCATCTGGAGCTCCCAGTGGGAGGGATGGACAGGTTCAAGATGAGTAACAGCTTGTCTGAAGCAGCAAAACGGATTATTTTGTCAAAAAGAAGAGGGGAAGATACCCTTTTTCTCCTTGCGGACTTTTGCCTGAGGCGGGGGGGAGTGGTTTCAAGAAGGTAAAGAAAGAGGAGATGGTTTTTGAAGAGGGAATGATTCTTACTGTGTTGCTAAATACASTTGTCCATCCTTTTTCAGTGTATTTAACTGCATCTTGTCTTCCTATTAAACTGTTCCTTTATTTCCTAAAYCTTCATTATGAATTTGAGGATGTAAGGGGCAAGGCAGCTCCCCATCAGGTTTCTTAGTGACATGATGAGGGGAATTTTTTTTTTTGTTCCTCCTTGTCCTTCTTTTGTTGTGCAAGATCTAAACCACTTCCAGAAGCATGCCTTGGTACTGACCCTCAGGACTTGGCCAGTGCATTGGGGCTGAAGCCACGGCGTTTCGCAGTGTACTTTCCTGTCCGTCTCTCAGGCTGAGATTTGACATTGACTGATGGAGTGAAAACAGTCGCTTGTCTAATGAGAGCTGTGCTGAGATCAGACAGCTTCATCTGGGATTCAGCAGCAGCTGTACTTCAGATTCACCTGTGCAGAGTAAGCAAACCARCAGAAACTGAAATGCTGGCGAGAGGGAGGAGCCTCTTTATGACTATCGATAGACTTGAACAACGTTGCATTTGCTGATGTATTGCTTAGCGAAGTGGCTGAGGGCATAAAAATAGCTTTTCCTCCCCCTGCCCTCATCCTGTTGCATAATGTTTCCTACACAAAGCCAAATACGCTGGAATGAGAAGGGAAGAGCCTTTCCTTTTTCTTTCTGGTTGCCTTATCTACCCACAGTGTTGCCAGTTGTATTGCAGCCTTGCAAAATGTGAAGCGTGCAAGAGTGTGCTCTGCTGTGAAGTGCTAGCTTCTGGAAGCACTTCGTCATGAGAGAGGCTCAGAGCCTCCGTTTCTTTTTKGGGGTCTTTAGTTGTTGGGGTTTTTYTTATGTTTGCTTGTTTGGTTTTTTTAATTAAACTTCTAAAAAGTAAGGTCATGTTTACAGGGAAAATGCTTTTGAAAGAATGACCATCCTCAAGCCAAAATTTCRTAGTCTATTTCAGGTATAATGATTTTTTTTAAGGTAGGTTTATGGGTCTACTTTGGGATTAGTGCTGTTAGGATGAGCACACATAGCATCAGGGTTCAAGTCTTGGTTCTGCCTCARATTTCTGTAGTATTGGATAAARCACTTAGTTGGCCCTGTACTTCAAKTYTGCTATCTCTAAAATGCAAAAAATAATAGCTAATTTATGTAACGTGCTTAAAAATCACACAAAACTGGTGTCATCTTATTAAGTTCCCCTCAGTCTTCAGCAAAGTAACATAAGCTGCTRTAACTTCAGTTAATCATTCTTTACTGTGAGCTTTTTCTCTAGTTCTTCTCTTACCTCTTCCAGAGGATTCCCTCCTGCAATCTGTGCTTCTCCAAGGCCCGTGTAAGTTGCTAACTAAATACCTAGAGAGGGAAAATAAAAAGCGTAATGTCTTCGGAAAATATTCGGGAATGGTTTCAGTAACCAGAATTACCTAGCTAAGGATCCCAAATGATGGTGCTGGAATGGGATGGAAACAAAAAACCTGCCTCCAAWATGGGAGCAGACACAAAGACACGTTCTTTGCTGAGGGTGTTCATTATCCCTTTGGTGCAAGTGCTAGTAGCTTTTGACTGTTAAAATGTGAGACTGTTTCTAGTCCCGAGTTATTCCGTCGCCCCCCTTGCTCCCTCCAGCCTCCTCCAGCCACCGCTGCTGGAGCCCGAGCGATAGCGAGACCCTTTCTTCCTCCCAACCACACTGTTCTTCATACCTGAGCTGTGCGACTGTGGYGGATTGGGGCAGTGGTGGGATTTCCCACTTCAGCCTGTGCTCTGTATTAAACGCATACAAGTAGCGTAGGAAAAGACAGTGGCCTGTATACTTCGTCTGTAGGTTGTGAGGTCTGAGGCTGCACTAAGAGAAATCCTGTGTGATAAGGGGTTGCTAGCCAGTCTGGAAAACATGATCGATTTAGGGAGTCTTCAGCATCATCCGAAAACCACTGTACTTCAGACTTCTCCCATCTCATTTTATGACTGCATCCTGCCTTGGCATCCAGTCTTAGACGCAGCCTCCCGTCCTGTCATACATGACACTGTCTCCCCTGGACCATAAGGTAGGAGCTTGGTTTTGCCCTCATTGTGTTAATGACAGGGTCTTGTGTCCAGAAAGAAACTGCCTTTWAAAGAAAGTAGTGCAATGTCAAGCAGCTCAGGGCCAAGACTCCTCCAGTGACAGCGATGTTGTAAGAGGGGTTGAGGAGCGCAGGGGTGAGGTCCTGAGGGACCCCTTCCTTTGGTGCTGGGCTGGGAGCGTGTTGTGCTCTGCACAAAGCACAGCTTGCAGAGCCCAGAGAGAGCTGCAGAGGGGACCTCTGGCCAAAAGTGTGCCTGCTTACGTGCAGTGTCTAACATAAAAGGGCCTATGTTCTTTATAGATTCTTAGGACCAAGGGTAAGAGCTATAATTAATGACAATAATARTAACAGCAATAATAATAAAAATAAATCTGGTGCCATGAAGCTGTGACCTGAAAAACAGAATAGCTGATGAGAAGTCGTGGGTCTGATCTCTCCCCCKCCTCCTCCTTCTCCTCCACCCAYGTCTCTATGCTTATTTCTCGCTTTCTTATTTTTCTTTTCTTTCTAATACTTTTTTCTACTCTGGACATATCCTTGAATCCTGGCCATTCCCCCAGCTTATGGGATTCCCATTATACACGCTTGATATTTAACAGCTTTGGCGTCTTCCATAGCTGGGAGTRAAAAGAGAAGAAACATCTCAAAAATGTAATGGAGCAAAATCTGCATACTGAGCCCTGGTTGCATGTCCCTTTACACTGTTTACTTAGATCTTAAAAGCTACGAGCTGTGGCATCTACTCAGACTTCATCAGCCCATCCTGCCCTGATGCTGGCCTTGGAGACACTGCCAGCTCCAAGTTCCCTTCTGCAGCCACCTCATTAGACCAGGAGGATTCCGTGGTTCCTGTGGCCATTTCTTTTCAAGCCTCCTCTCTCACAGCCGGCTTTCCTGCAGACCGCTCCCTGCTGTCACCGGAGGGGGCCGGGGGACTGCTTGTGCATTTGGGGGCCAAACTATATTTAGTTTTCTTTATTCAGAAATCCCCGATTATGCCCAAGAGCTATATTTACCCCTACGTGAGTATCCACTTTATTTGCTCAGTAAGCTGTCATGCATCTTTATCACGTGGCAAGATGTTGGTGTGCTCTGTGCTGTGCAACTGGGATGAGGAGTTGATCCTTCTCCCAGGAGAYCCTAACCGCTCTGTTTATAACTGTACCTACACGGATGTTTTAAAATCATTGTTTTCGTCTTCATATAAAAGAGAATATTATGCCATGAATGAGTGGAATAGTTCAGTATGAACTAAACCCTTTAGAAGAATAGGTAAAATACCTTGTCTGAAATCCTGCCTCCTTACGTGCCAGCCTAGTTCTGCTGCCTTAAGGAATCCCTGGAAATCCCCATGCTTCTGAGCTGTTCCTGGTGGAAAGGAGTTGGGGTCTGGTGGACCTGAGTGTCATGACCAAAGCAGTAGCCATCTCCTGCCTTCTCTCCCACTAGCTTTCTGGAGATCTTTCTTTTTTGTTTGTTTGTTTGTTTGTTTGTTTGTTTTGTTGTTGTTGTTGTTGTTGTTTTCTTTTTTTAATTTTTTTCCCCTTTCTTTCACTTTTTCTTCTTTTTCCCAATGGATGTGAGTTTTCTGGGCATCAGAGGAGCGGCAGAGCATTCACGGTGACCTGTGTGTTGCAGTTAGTTATGATAGAACTGGAAAAGTCTCCTGAGTATTTAGACAGTCCGTTTGATCTCCTTCCTTTACCTGTCTAAAATTTGGAAATCCAAGTCTGAGCATTGTAGTGCCTTTTCCTGTGAGTCAGTGGGGAGAATCAGACACTTCCAGAGGGCACTTCATGTGACTGGTCTTAGATGTTTATTTTACAGTGAGGTAAATTGCCCGTTTACCAAGGCTATAAAGAAAATATAGGGGAATTAGKTCTAAATTAGACACCTCGGTTTTAGAGATCTAACTTAGATCAGTCCCATCCCATGCTTTAATTTCCCGTTTCCTTAGCAGCTTTGAAAGTCTTACCAGAAACAACTTCTGATGAAGCATCTTCTTTTCTGTCATCCAGTGCCTGTCTTTCCCTGTTCCCATCTTTTACACCTGAAATAAGTCAGGCATTTCTTTTTCAGTGSAAGAGCCAAAAGATTTTCACTAAAGTTAACAGTGACACTTTTAAAGCTCATGAAAGCAAATATGATTATGACCCAGTGCTCCGTTACTGTGTGGGAACCATTGCTACAAGTTATCAGTAAGACTTTAATTTTTGTAGTGTGAAAGATTTTATATGGTTTGTGACAGCATCCACAGTTTTATTAAACGGATTAAAAGTGCATAAGCATGARGATGTGAGACAGCTGTTAACTGATGGGTATTAACAAGAAAATTCCCTTAGAATCRTTCATGGTTGAGCATGGGGAGATGCTCTTGATTCTTTATGAGTATCCTTTGTGGTCCTTGCTGTACATCCACTTGGCTTTTTTTCATTATCTCTGACCCAGCAGCACAGAAGGAAATTATCCTCTCTGATACAATTTTCTCWTCTGAGAGACTCCATAGAAATGTCTCAAAGGTGAAAGTTTTGGTCTATTTTCCCAAAGGATTTTTTCCCTTTGTATTAAAGGAGAAGCTCTGGCTGAAGCCCTGTTCACCTGGGAAGAAACTTCTCTGCAGTGCTGTCGTCTTTGGGTCCCGCTGGGCTGCAGGCTCGGCTTTCTGGGTTTGTTTCATGCCCTGCCCAAGAGTTGTGGCCCCAGGAAAGCCTCGCTTCCCTCATTTTGGGRCTCACCTGTTTGAAAAGCCATTGCAGACCGTAGCTATCAAGGCTGGAAGATCAGGGTCTCTGAAGTTGACTCTCTCTTCTCACAGGACGTCTCTGAGCATCAGCCCGTTAAATGACTGGGGGCAGCTTCCTGCACTGCACTGATCGAGTCTCCTGTTTAATGACACCATGAAAAAGCAGCAACAAGTAAGTACGTAAGTTCTTCCACACAAGCTGCTGCCAGRCACCATTGTCCATTGGGACGGGAGGACCCCTATGTACTCAGGTAAAATTATTGATTTCCATACTGGAAGTAGGGTGAGAATCGGGCTCGCTGGGTTAACCCCCTTTCCTTAGTTGCACCTTTCAGTTTGGTAGATGTTCACATATTTATAACTCTGTGTACAAGCAGGTCAGCATATTCTTCAAGGGCCATTATCCTGCTGCTCCCTACAGCGTTAGGTACACAGCAGGGAGTTGCATCAAGGAAATGCATTAAGACGAATCAGCAAGAGAGAAGGGTACCTCTGGGCCAACTCCCTGCTTCTCAATTATTTATACTTCATAATTTCCAGCAAATCACTGGCTGTTTATTGGTGCTCATCTATAATTGAAGAGTTTCCTAGATCACTGGCCAGCTTTGCTTAAGATGTAGCTGGCCGTGCTTTTGAAAGCTGTTACAAAAACCCCACAGGGAAAGGCAGGGTCTCAGGAGTGGCTGGTCATCCACTGAGGATACACCCTTTTAATTTTTGGCTTTTGTGGGCACCTGGGACTGGTAGGTTTCCAGCATGTGGTTTACCATCTCCATTTGACCGCACCACATCATGCAGGGACTGCATGCTACAGTACCACGATGACCCTGACCAGGAAGTATTTGAAGGATTCTGCCTTTCCAAGCCCTTGCTCATACAGTCTGCTGCTTGTTCTGCCAAAAAAAAAAAAAAAAAAAAAAGTGGAAGGTTTTGATGTTCCTAGAATTCTTGAAGAGGCCGTGAAAAAGGGAACTACTGTTCTGAACTGAGATGAAAAGCCAAAGCCTTGAAAACTTTCAAGAGCTTAAAATCTAAAGGGAAAATATCAAGTGCGTGCTTATGCAGGGGATGGGGTTGGCTTTGCATACTTTGGATGGCTCCTTCGTCAGGCCTGGCTGGTCTTTCTCCAATAACATTTTGACTTAGTTTTTCTCTTTCAATTTCAAAATGAAATTATTTTGGCTGAAGCAGTTGAACTTTTCTGTTTAGAAACACTGGAATGAGCTATTTTGAAAATTTTTTTCTGGTTTTGTTTTTGAAAAAAAAAATTACCTGGAACCAGCCATTTCAGTGTGAACAACTTCACATTTGAGCAACTAGGAAATTCTAATGAAAAAATGTTTTGTTGAAATGTTCCCAACCAGCTCTATCCATCACTTCCTTTCACTACTACCCAATAAAAATAGCTCCCACATACCACTGTAGTCAGGAGTGCCATGTTACAGAAGAAGAAATAACTAAGCCAACAAAATGACTCACATTCCAAAGATAATATATAAGGTAGGGCCTGGCCAACTGGTTAGATTCAAATTAGAACCAGCCTCAGCCTTCCTGCCTGAAACAAAATGATCACAAAATATGATCTGTTGTTATTTTTTGATGTTTGCTCATTTTATTTTCGCACACTTCTATTCATGATCCCACTTCTGACTTAGTGGAAGTGGACATGCTTTTAATGCTATAGAGACTGCTATTTCTCCTCATTTTTAGCCTAACTAAAAGCAGGAAACACTAGGACTGTGGCAAGGGGATTTGTTCACATAAAGAGATTTTTCAGCTCTGTTTCACCAGCTTGGAGTTTGGATACTCTGGTTAAAGTATGCCTGAAGATCTAGACCCCTGCACAGTTGAAGTTTTACACTACTGGGTTTCTCTTTTTAAGTGATATATTTTGAAGTAGCCAGAATTGTGAACCTCCCAGAAACCAGATATAAATCTTTGGGATGTCTTATGCATGAGCATAAAGAAGTGGGCCACTATGGTCCCATATGTCCTTAGAGCCTAAAGTATCCTTAGTTTTAAACGTGTAACTCAAAGACATAAAATTTTAATTTTATTGTTGTTATGAGGTACTGAACTAGTACCCTGAAGTTTTTAGCTCGTTAATTCTGTTGATCTTCACTAAAGCACTCGTTCCAGCAGAATGAGTCCTTCATGTATATACAACTTTTCAGCCAGGTTGGTAGTGCTTTTAGGAGCAGCTCATGGTTTAGGTTGAATGCATTTTAAAGCAATCTATAAATCTTTATGATCTTTGTTTTTCTTTCTCTTGCATGCATACTTGGCAAGGATTTTCAGTTTGCATCATTGAAAATTTGATTCACCTATGTACAATGGGTGAGATTTGTCCACATCTGAAAAGCCAACATCAAGCCCTTTGCACCTTTTAAATCTTCAGAATAGGACTGAAGCAGGACATTATGGTTTGCCAGACTGTTGCAGTGCCTTTCCCTGAAGCTGAAGTGAGTTTCAGCCAGGCGGAATGAAGGGGGTGATGGTGGACGATGAATTACTGTGACCTTGCAATGTGCTATGGAAGAAAAAGGTAATTTGGGGGCTGCAGTACTGATTTTTTGCTTTCTTTTCTCTGTGGCTTTGGTGCTTTAGGTGACTGCTTGGACTATTGCATCCTGTTTTGGGCAGCCTCTTATCAAAATTTGGAAGCTTAGAAGAAAGTAAATTAATGTTAAAGGTCTACAGAGACCAACTTATGGGGAAAGGTTTTGAGTTCAGTAGATTTAGTTTAGGTGAGCAATATGCAGCATGGATAGAGTAAGAGGCCAGCACTTGATGGGCATGCACACAAAATAGACGAGAGTAATGAAGAGTGGGCTGCAAGAATAGCTGGGAACAGCGATTAGATATGAAAGGGGGAGATTTTTCTGGGCATGGATTTGTCTGCTGGAGGAGTCAGTGTACTAGTTGGGAATTTTCAAAGGSAGACCGAACAAAATCCTGGATGGTGTGGTGGGCATGTCCACAGGGTCACACTATATGGGAGAAATTCGTGTTCTCTGGCTTAGTTTTGTGAAATCTCAGAGGAGTGTAAAGAACTGGGATAACTGAAGCTTTGGGTGTTTGGTGAAGATCTCAGCTGTACTTCAGTGACGGCCAGTGTGTGCTAGGGCAGCGCTGCCCCAGAAGGGCCCTGCTGCGGGCAGTGCCACGGCAGGGTGGCGGAGTCCCTGCCCCGACGAGCCTGCAGACCAGGCCGGCACAGTGCAGCGGACCCTGCTCCGTCCGAATTCCCCCTTGACGTCTGTCCATCTGGCCTCTCCCCTTTTTCTCTGGAAAGAAAGGAAACAGCTGTTTTACGCAGCCAGTGATTGAGCAAATGCCTTCTCCTGACCACAGCCAGCTCCCAGCCTGGAGCCACTGCCACGACTGCAGCCCTGTGGTGCAGGGCAGGCCCATGTCCTAGGTGTGCGTGGACCTGAAGAGCCCCAGGCTGCTGCCACTGCCTTTCCGAAGGAAGGAATGGGRAGAGAAAACAGCCCCATAAACTCTTGAGGGTTATTGCGTTTGAGAGAGGCAGGGGCAGGGTTCAGAGTGCCCAGGGTCCTGAGGCGCTGCCATGTATGTGCGAGGGACGAGAAGGACGGAGGGGTGGTGCAGATGAGGAAGAGACAGCCTGAAACGGGGACCGGATCCTTTGCCTTGGATCTGAATAAATAAATCCGGACAGGGTGAGGGCATGGGGCATTTCACAGGAGAGTCGWCAAAAAGGCTTTTGTGCCATATACCTTTGACTCCCGCTGGCTTTGAATCAAGCCTGGAATCGCCAGCGTTTACACCTGAGCGCGAGGGGGACGTGGTGGTGTTTAATGCTTGGCCGTTATTAAACATCTTTGCTGTATGTGAACTTAGTGGTTCCTGGGGACACTCAGGCAGGTCGAGGTAAGCAAGCTGGAAGTTGGACGTTGAAGTGGATGCTGGGAGTGCTGCGAAGTGGCCTTCGTTTGTTATAGTTGAGTCCCTCTTCTGAGCTCTGTAGTTACACCAGTGGCTATCCGAGGCCTGCGGAAGTACCACAAGGAGCAGGATGCTTTGGAGACGCACTAACTGAAGTGTCCGGTAGCATTTTCCTTTGCCCGGGTACAGGGGGGCTTTTTAACACTGTTGTCAAATGTCCCTGGCAAATGTATTGAAATGATCTGCCCTAGGAAATAAATAAATAAAAGACATAAGAACAGAAAATGCACCYTCCCAGGATAGCTTTTATATAGCTAGAAAAGTGAGGTGGTTTCCTGTTCTAAATATTTAACATGATGTTTATGATATGTCCTCTGGGGGACGAGATGCTTGAAAGCTAATGTTTATGAAGTAAGTCTGGAGGGATGGAAAGGGGAGGGAGGGCACACTAACTAGGAAAAAAAAAAAGAGGGAAAAAAAAAAAAAGAACCTCAGGAGATGTCCTGATTTATGGCTTTACTTGCTGGAGAAATATCTCTCTGTTTTGTTAAAAAGGTTGCAACTGATGGAAAGCAACTTCAGCTCAGCTCCTTTTGAAACCAGAAACCTGTTCCCTCAGTCCAGACAGGATCTGAGTCTGGGCCAGCACGAATCTTTTACTAGCTGCTGCCTTCGTGCTTTCGAGCCCTGCAGAAGGCGTATGTGTCTACGTATCACGTGAGGGATGGAATGATGGTCTGATGTTTAAGAAGCTGAGCTACATTTCAGAAAGGAGGGGTGAGTTCAGTTTCCTACTCTGCCAAAGGCTTCTAGTGTGATATTTGGGTGTTTAACCTTCCTTTGTCTCTGTTCCCTGTCTGGGAATAGCAACAATTTCCTGATTCACTGGGAKATTGAAAATAAATCACTTTCTTGTTACATACTTAAAAAATAAAGGCCTGGATTGCCATTATTTCAGGAGGGATGACTGAACTCCTTGTGAAGCACACTCTGAATGGATGGTATTTTTCAACCCAGTTTATTAAAAGTAAACCCATGCTTGATTTGTTTTACTTTA
Source organism: Oceanodroma leucorhoa (assembly GCA_030449065.1). NCBI lineage: Eukaryota > Metazoa > Chordata > Aves > Procellariiformes > Oceanodroma > Oceanodroma leucorhoa. Next base: position 2,690,442 of record JASVER010000064.1, read on the forward strand.
GTAATTCTGTATGTAAACTGCAGCAGTTAGGACCAGCTTCATGTATGGCTTTGCCATTCCCGCCCCAGGGTGTAAATCTTTTGGGGGAAAGCTGTAGGTCAGAGAGGTGGAAACACCAAGTGTTTCCRCTACTCTGATTTTCAGTAGTGCAAGTTACTGCAATTTTATATACCGACTATGTCTGATATAGGGTATGTAATGAAAGAGGCTGCGTTTGAAGAAGGTTAGCGCAACTCCTGACTATTTTACTGTCATGTCTTCTGGTTCTTCAGCAGAGCCCTTGGCGGTCCTTTCGGCACGTGCTGCAGAGTGCAGCAGGCCTTTAGATCTTGGGACTGAAGGAGGCTGGAAGGTGAACGTAAGAAATTTCAAACATAATCCTTGTCTAAGATGAAACTCCCTGTGGCTTTAGCACTGGACTTTGAAGGTTTCAGAGAAGCCAGAGGCCAGGTAGAAAAATCCCACATCTTAATCAATACTTTAGGTTTCTTCAGTGCATTGTGCTCAGCCTGGCTGAAAGTCAGGCCATTTGTTTCAATTATTAAATACAGATTTATGACCTGTTGTTTTTCTTGGAAATAGAACCAGGCTTGGGACCAGTTTTCTCCTTGCAAATAACTGTGTTTGGCTGTAGTCAGTCCATGTAGGTAGAAATGTGTCAGTCGTRTTTATAAACATCCAGTTTCCTACTCCATTTTCTCTCTATCCTCCTGACTCTGACCTTTCTCATCAGTGTAACAGTTACATGTCCCTTTTTCTGGGATCCCAGTGTTTTGCACAGGACTAATCTGCTTTTGATGGCTTTTCTTTGGCATGTTATCAGCAAGCTCTTAAACAATTTTCCAGCAGAGAAAATCACTGCGCTGTGATGGTGCACCACCGGGCAATCCTGTTTTGATGACAGGCAGGTCTGATTGGTCCAGCATGGGAAGATTTCAATTAGTGTTGATAATATTAGTGTACTTTCTCACTCTATTAGCTGGTCTGCTCTAACAACTGTATTCTTCCAGTAACAAGTATGGATATTCGTGTATGACTGKTTTTGAATAAATTAATTTTGATAGTAGTTGAAACAGTGATGGTTGMAAAGGCATTTGAACTTGGGTAGACTTCAGATGTTTTGGGTAAAATTTATCTAACAGTGAAAGTTGATAACGTGTGCTCMCTGTGCATCAATTTTAACTGTAGTAACTCGTTCACATTAAAAAAGTGGGACAGGGAGGCAGTAGTCTAGTACTACTTCCAACTRATCAGTTTAGCTGCTTCTTCAGGAGGAGGTGTGAAAAAGGTCCCTTCTCTAAACCTTGTTGATAATACACAGAGAAGGCTGTTCTACACACGTGGCATTTAATTTTTTTTAATGCTCCCCTTTGCCCTAAAGTTGTGAATCTCTTAAATTCCAACATAAGACATTACTAAACATAAGAAAAACAGCAAACCCTTCCCCTCCCCACAACCCCACCATACACACACCTCCAAAACTTCACATATTACCTGAGCATCTGGAGCATTAGGCTGAGGGGAACATGGTTTTTAAAGTTTTTTTTTTTAAACAAAAAATCCCTAACTCTAATCTACAACCCCCTTCAGACCTGCCTCTAGGGAGAAACCCACCAATTACTATTTACTTTACCAACCTAGAGTGATTTGTGGACGTACGTAAGAATTATTTACGGTTTCATGCAGGAAAAACTTTCAGCTCCCTATTTGCCCTTGTAAGTAATGAGTTGCCTCAGGGGATCAAAGGTCAGATTTTGGTTTTAATGCCCACCTCCTTTTAAAAAATAAATAAAGCAATCTATGTGAAAAGAAGAAGAAAAAAAAAACCTAACAGTCTGAAAAGGCTCTGACTCCTGCTCTGCTTTGATGTTTTAGGTCTGGAAGGGATCATAAATTTGCTGGTGTGAGATAGAGTGATAATAAATGTAGCTTTTAACTGCTGGGTTTTTAGCTCACACAGCATCCATTATCACTGGCAACTGCAAAGGGAATGTACTTTTTTTTCCTTGTTGCTCTTTAGAAAGATAAATATTCACCCCACTATCTGCTGATAGTCCCAAAAGCTCAAATGTAGCCTCTCCTTGTGATCATTCCCCAACAACTTTCATTCTTGGTCAAAATGATTCAGTGGTGTTGATAAGAGTCTGGAGGGGTTAGCTTGCCACTTAGTTCAGCGTTCACCGTTTCAGCTCTTTGTTGGATGGATGTTTTTCCAGTAGTTTGAAGTGTGGTGAGCAGGGAATAGCCAAGGAACAATTTGAAACAGAAAACATGTTTGAGCTTCAAAGTTTGGGAACTCTTGAGGTTCCCAGAAGAGCTAGAAGCAGAACTACCATTTGGTTTTAGGACTTTTGCATCTGTGTTTTCTGGCTTCCTGTGAAACTCATACCCTGGAGCACTTCCTTCTTATTTCTTACTGACAAATAGGCCAGAGACAATGCCCAGGCACGGTGAAGTTTGCGTGCCGTGTCAGCACACTTTCATGCCATCCCTAGGACTGTATTAAGCTCAGACAAGAGGCACTACTGGAAATTACTTTAAAAGTCTGACAGATACCTTGTGCCAGTATGGAGCCATGCTTCCAATGCATCTGGCTTAGTCATGTTGTAATATTTTAAAACTACGTTGTTAATAAATGATTTTAACCACTTAGATGTCTATTAATGTCTTTTTACCGAATGCCAGCAACCTCATATTCCAACAGTTTCCACAAGGACTTATTGATCATGTATAGATTTGGAATGAATTTTGCCAAATCAGTTTATCATCCCTATATATCTCTTTCTATCTGCCTTGCTTTGTGGAGTGAACACTTCAGCTATTGTTTTTATTTCCCCTAGATCAGCAATTAAGTCATCTTTACTCAACTTGCATCCATTATGGATCACTTCTGTTAGTAGTATAATTTATTATTATTTTTTTAAGTTCAACCATAGATTTGTTTCTTTGGTCTGCTGCAAAACTTAATGATTTTCCATATATTCTTTCAGGCCTCCATCTACTCTAAATTCATCGCTTTGAGAGCTTTTAGAAACTGTTAGAAAACTCTGGGAGTAGAACAAATACTAGACAGTACTTAAATAAATAACATTCAAAGGCTGTATTAAAGGACACTGACTAGGTCTCTACTTGCAACTTGCATGCAGTTAAGACTGTGAATATTTTTATTTATGATAGCTCTTGTTCTTATTTCTTTTAAGTGTTGTATAAAGTTTTTTATGTMTTTATTTAAATTGCATATATCAGAGGATACCTTCTTTTACTTGACTTTTCCATTCCAATCATGGAAATAAGCCTCTTCATAGATCCAAGAAATGTTAGATCAAAGGGATGTATCACATAGTCTGAATTCTTCTGCAAAGGAAGGCAGTCCATTTGAATCCATTTAGTTATAAGTGGTCTGACACGTCTTCCAGAAAAGTGTCCAAACTTTCAAAAGTAGGCAATGCACAACATTTCCTAGCAGTTTGTTGTAACAGATAATTACCATGACTTTTGAGCATTTCACTGCTAATTTGAGTTTGAACACCTCGAATACTGTGTTCAGTTTTGGGCCCCTCACTACAAGAAGGACATTGAGGTGCTGGAGCGTGTCCAGAGAAGGGTGACGAGGCTGGTGAAGGGTCTGGAGCACAGGTCTTATGAGGAGCGGCTGAGGGAGCTGGGGGTGTTCAGCCTGGAGAAGAGGAGGCTGAGAGGAGACCTTATCGCTCTCTACAACTACCTGAAAGGAGGCTGTAGTGAGGCGGGTGTTGGTCTCTTCTCCCAAGTAACAAGCGATAGGACGAGAGGAAATGGCCTCAAGTTGCACCAGGGGAGGTTTAGATTGGATATTAGGAAAAATTTCTTCACCGAAAGGGTAGTCAGGCATTGGAACAGGCTGCCCAGGGAAGTGGTGGAGTCACCATCCCTGGAGGTGTTCAAAAAACATGTAGATGTGGCGCTTTGGGACATGGTTTAGTGGGCATGGTGGTGTTGGGCTGATGGTTGGACTTGATGAACTTAGAGATCTTTTCCAACCTTAATGATTCTATGGGTGTAGCTTCTGATCAGTCTAATCCACTTGTGGTTTTACCTTAAGCTACAGTAGTCTGCCTTTTCATGTTATGAGCTTTACTTCCGACTTCATCTTTGGGGCAGACCAAATTTTTACTGAGGTTTTTGTTGAGCCTGTGTCTTTGAAGACATCTGAGAATTATTTCTGAACGTTGTCTGTGTTCATCACATGGACTTTGGCTGCTCAGTTGCACAGTTACCTAATTTCTATAGCCCTAGAAATGTTTTTATGGAAAATTCTATCTTAGCTATCTGATTTTATTAAAAGAATCTTAGTTCTTCAAATTGGCTATTTTTATCAGTTCATTCTCAGTTCTCTTTTCTGATTACCTGTCCACTCAGACTAGCCCAGCTGTCTGGGATACCGTATGAGAAAGTTTGTATGATTGTCGAACAAGAGAAAAAGGATTGCTCATTCTGTGAGTAATCTCATAGTAAAAAGGAGACCTAGATTTTAGTGACCACCTGGAACTGAGTCTGGGAAAATATCTTAGCATAATGTAAACTTGAGCTGGACTCCAATGGCCATGAAGGCTGGGCTCTAGATAAGGTCCGTTCTGTGATTAAAAACGTCTGCTTCCCTGGACTGGATCTTATCCATAGTCCTTGGAATAGGACAGCTACTCATGGGGCGATGTTAGCCAAGTTCTGGATGCAGCTCTTGTAAATCTCACAGGAAGCTCCTGCTGTTCTTCCTCGGCATGCACTGGAACTGAAACGCATTGGGARGATATATATACTCATCTTTACAGCTGCTGTTGCAACGTCAGTACCATGAACTGGCCATGCTGAATGTTCAGGTGGGATGAACTGATGACGACTATGTTAAAATGACATTTCAATGATTGTGATTAGGCAGTAAAATACAAAGAATATCAGGAACTGGAAAAGGGTATCCTCAGCTAACCTGCAATCACCTTTTGAAAGGCAGTTGTATACGCGTTTGTATGTTCCAGCTAGAAGCTGGAGAAAAGTCTGCTCAGCAGAATACAGCACATCTAAATGCAATGAAGTCATTATTACTGTTGTAGCCATGATGGTCTAAGGATTTGAGAGAGGCAAGTTTTATGGGCAGAAGATAATTTTTTTCTTTTATTAAAGCAAATGAAATATTTAGAAAAGCAGTCAAAGTTTTGGGCACGTCTCTCTTAAGTCATTTCCTATTTTGGACAGGCTAGCCAAAGCTGAATGTATACATATGCTGGCCCAGAAAGGATTTGGAAAAGAATTCCAGGGGTAAAAACCAAAGAATTCCTGGTTGGCCTTAGAAATGAATGTCATATTAACATGCTGTTTCCTTCTTATTATCAGTGAGTAATACCTATTCTCTCCATGAACAAAATAATCGCTGTGTTGCGTTGGATTGTTTTAAACTGAGGATCGGGGATAAGAAAATCTGAACACCAAAGCAGTCGTGAATGAGGGCTTATTTGTGGAGCAAAGGTGGAATGAACACACACCAATGCATTTTAGAGTTAACCTCAAGGTCCGGTAATCTGCATCACACTAAGATGCTGTCGGATTTCAGCAAATAGAGACAGATAGAAAAAAAMCTTAAACATTTAGCTAATCAGGATTACACCCAGCTAATGGAGAGAGGTTGTTTTTCCCCCTTTCCCTATCATCCTGGTCGATTCAAATTGATCCTAGTTCTGCTGAGCGAGAGCAGTCCTTCAAAGTTTATTCTGGTGTCAATTTTTATAGTTTCCCCCACTGATCAATAGAATGCATAATCATTAAGGCAAAGTTTGTGAAAGGTAATCCTTCAATACGAGTTTTATGAATGGCTCAGAGTCATGGCTCTAACCATTTGGATGTAAGTGGAACCCTTAATCAGGTGAGTGACAGGAGACAGTCAATAGGATTTGCTGAGATTGGATTCTGGTTTTCTATACAGCTATGCAGAGTGAGTAGGAGAAAGGGGAATGGGGATGGCCAGAGGAACAGACATAGGCTAAAATGGAAGTTTCTCCTCTTTTATTATTTATAAAATGTATTTCCAGTATTTTTAAAAAACACTTTGCACTTGCATATCATTTTTCACCTAGAGAGCTCAAATGTCTTTGGGGACATTTGCTGATTAAACACTACATCATCTTTTTTGTGAAGTTGAATAACAATTAGTGCTACTTTACGCTGGTGAGAGCTTACTGTACTGTGTTTTCCAAACACAACTCATTTGTAGCTTCTCAGAAAGGTGAGAGAAAGCAGAGGCAGATGAAGTGACTTTCTTCAGATGTCACAGAGTAGGTCAGTGGCAGAGGAAAAAGGAGCCTTGGAATCTGAATTGTTTTGGGTTTGCCCACTAGACATATTGTGGATTTGKTTTTTTTTCTTTTTTGACACATCCTTATCTCCTGAATTTGCATGGGAGGGATGATTTGGATTGTATATACTAAGAAGAAGAGTAAGGAATTATCTAAAACAGGGAACTGGAAAATCAGAGGATAAGTGAGAAGATTAGCTGTTGTACTGAACTAATCGCTGCTGTAGCTGACCAAAAAACAGTTGGTGACAGCATTAATCTCTCTTCTTCTCTCCTTTTCTGCCATTTCCAATGAAGTGAAATGAGAAGAGCAAACATGCTAGCAAGACACTTTTTCTAGCAGCAAGAAGTATTTTTGCTAGGACAAATAACTTCTTTCTGCTGAAGGATCTGCTGTAGAGTGTCGGGATGAGAAGAAAACAGCCAAGGGAGAATTTGTTTCCATTTGGTATGTTGAAAAGCAAAGGACTAGGTTTTAATAGTAGTACAAAGACCTGTATGGCAATGAGATGCTCTGAGCATTCAGCCCCAACACTTAGCTGTCGGATTGGACAGTACATTGAGGCAGGAAAAATGAAACTGCTGAAAAGCAAAGCTGGTGTTTTTATTTGCACTTTCCAAGAAGAACAGAATAACAAATGTGAATAATGTAAATAGTGGTCAGTAAATTCCTTTGCAGCTGTAAGATTGGGAGTTTGCTAAGAATTTTTGAAAGTAAGTTTAAAGTTTCAGTGAGTCGACTGCTCTAAACTGATGCAGCTCCATTGGCTTCTCTTGCTTTGCATTAGCTGAAGAGTTGTCCTAGGGCTCAATCTGGCTATTCCCTTTAGTGATTTAACAAATGTTTATAAAGCAGATTCTCATTTGGGTGATTGAGCAAAGTTGTCTTGAGCTTCATCAGCTGGCACTACATCCACAAGTCGGCTAATGTGGTAGATTTGGGAGGGGGCTGTGTCATGGCACTCTGTACATTAAGCTTGGCGCATGTCATGCTCCTCACCTTCTGACATTGCTATGTTGGGAAGTTGGTAGAAATAGGATTTTTTTTTTTTAGCTGAATATGCTTTCTTTATTGCTGTTTCATAGTCCCCAGAGCATTTTGTCATTATCAGTGAATAGCAGCATGAGTGGATGGATGACAAGAAACAGAGAAACTCTGCTTATGCCAGCGTCTTCAAAAATTCAGAAAAGACAGACCTATGCGGGAAATACACCACCACTTGCTAAGAGATGGTCTCGGAATAGATCATGCCACGATAAACTCGAGGACTGTGGGGATATTGGCTCCACATGCTGGCACAGACCTGGAAATATGGACCCAAATGTTGTCAGATTTACAGGTGCAGATGCAGTCCCAGTGCAGGCAGGGTTATGAAGGCTGTGATGGGACAGCACCTCCACTTCCCCGTGATAAGGTCTCGAGGAGAAGTGTGTGATGAGTGAAAGCYCCCCTTACACAGCTGTCCCTTGCCTCATAGAAAGGTTACTACCCAGTGACTATTGCTAGTTTCACACCTAGATCCAGTTCTGAACTTTGTTTCTTGACCCCATTGCTAAAAGATTGTTTTTCGGCATTTTCTGTGAAAAGCTTGCAAGCCTCTACTCTGAATTTCTTTTGAGTGACAAAGAACAATCTGGGGGCAGCTCCAAACTTGGAAATTATTAGTTGCTGAGATGTATTTCAAAGSTTTTGGTCTGACAAGAGCTAACCTTTGATCTGGTAAATGAGAACTTTACCCTATAGAGGCAAGGGGAGGGGAGGAGAAGGGAAGATTGATAAATAGGGGAAGGATAGGATGACTTGGGAAAGATCAGTGGGAGCTGAGAGCTGGGCTTGTTGGTTCAAGCTCAGGTGGAAGGAAAGACTGGGGAAAAGGGTCATACGTCCTCCGCGGGGCTCAGGAAAATACAAGCAGGTGAGCTTGTAGACTGTGAGAGTGCTTCAACTTTTATTCCTCTCCCGTTCCCTTCTCCACCTTCTCCTGAATGCACTGGTCTGCTTTGCTAGGGTGATTGGGGAGTGGGCACCGGCACTCGGGGTTAGGTAGTGGGAAGTATTGTCCCACTCAGCGGCTGCCCTGGGGTGTCCTGACCACCCAACTGTGGAGCACAAACATGTATCTTATGGGAAGCTGTGTCTGGAGAGGTTTCACTGTCAGAGCAGACAGTGGTTGTGGTTAGGCGTTTGGGAAGCTCACTGGACCTTGTTTTCAGATTAACCTCGAGTGTAGCCTTGCTGTCATGGAGCCCGTGTGAATCGGAGGGCAAAGGCAGCTGGAGTTCAAACTGSCCTTGGCAGGACACAGCATCAGAGGTGCTTTCCCAGGGTTATTTCTCCAAGAAGGCAGCGGAGTCATAAGACGATGTCTCTTCCGTTGTGAATCTTAGCTCACCCCAAAGCTGGAAGGCTGTGCTTATGGCGCATCAGTTTTTCCTTCTTTTTTTGTCACTGCTTTCCTCCTTCTTGTGACTTAATGCTGACCAGCTAGTTTTCCTGTTACATCGAATGCTTCATTTCCTGATGGGCCCTTCCACAGGCTGACAGTGCTGTTTACAAGCACTGCTGAAATGCCTCGCTGTGAATGATGACCCTGTTCCCAGTCCTTCACCACACACCCTCCCCCTACCTTTCACTATGGTAAATATTTTAGTACTCGTTGAAATCAATTGAGCCTCATCAATTGGAAATAGAGTGTAAATCACTGGGACTTTTGCATTCACCCCAGAAATCAATTTTCACACATTAGGGCTATTAGCTTATTGAGAACTGTGTGATAAATGGCTGCGGGCCATCATGGAGCCACACCTGCCAGCTGTACGTTTTGCATCTCAAATAGGCTCAAAAGTAGGGGGGTGCCAAGGGAAGGAAGATCTCAGGTGGGCGGAACGGTGCGGGGTAGGAGACACAGGGACCGTGCAGCCAGACAATCTGTGCCTGGAGATCAATAACATCTACAAAGCACTAACTCATCCTCGCAGGGGCTGGAGACAGAAGGCGGCTCTGAGCCAAAGTTGTGGTTAGGCATCTAATTTTTTTTCTCTCACAAAGATGAACGTAATTTGGGGAGGAAAGGTGAAATGYGGATTATGAACATTTAATAAAACTAATGCAGTAGTTTAAAAAAGAAGCTTTTCCATGRGTAAATATCTTTCTTTCACACAGCAGCTGCAGATGGGGTGTAGAAATGCCGCCTCCTTCTGCCATCCCAGCACTCTGGGTAAAGAAGATGTACGATTATCACCAGCTGTGATACGGAGATAGCTGAGGTTTCTACTCTCACTCTGTAATTCCCTCCTATTCCCTTGAATTCTAATAGTGGCAGCTAATTAGCTGTTTGCTGAGTGAGTTTGGTGGAGGTGAGGCATCTGGTGGCCTAGCCGGATGAAGTGTACAGTGCCCAGCAAGTTCTTCTGTGGCCATCTGGAAGACCTTGGTCTCTGTTTCCAAGACAGGACATAACTCATTCTTCCCAGTTACTATTGCCAATCAAAAAYGTGGGTGACTCCGGGGACTTGGAGGCTCTCCAGTGGTGTAGTCTGTGTTTATGTGCTTTGTAGTTTGGCATTTTAGACATATAACCCACCCCTGGAATTAAGGCAGTCATACATCGGTAGGGCAGTCTCTTTGGCTAGAGATCTTATCTCATCCCTGTRCTTCTCCTAAAAACTTGTGTAAAGCATATGTTCCCCAATATTGGATATTTGCCTGTACAATAGGRAAAAAAGGGAGCCTGGAACAATAGATCACCAGATAGATTGTGCAATGTAAATGGCAATTGATTTTCTTGCTGTAAAGTGAATACTGTGCACATATACCCCTGTCATTCTAGGAATAGAAACCAGAGCTACTTTAATAGACATAGAAGATCTGTGTCATCAAAGGTTCTTTCTCAAGATGAGCACTGTGGGCTTAGAGACAAAGTTTCTTCCTGTGAGGATCTGGAAGAGAGTGACTCAAGATGCTTCCTGGTCTATACATTTTGATGAGGAAGCCCAGGACAGTGGTGTCAGAGGAGATGTTTCCTTGCTCAGACACTACAGAGACTTGCCGTGCCTTGGTCATTTTTGGTGGCAGTGCTGTTGGATGGACTTGCATCAGGAGAGCATCCCAAGAGCAACAGGCAGCCAGGAGAGCCAGCACAGAAAACAGAGATGTCCAGCAGTACGGGGCTTGGCTAACACTTGCAGGTAGCTTTGACCTGCCCCCTGGGATCCACTATTTTGATGTTGATGCTTCATCACCCCACGTGCCTGTTTCCTTCTTGCTCGCTTGCTTTGAAAGACCGAATTGAGGGACTGAGAGTCTTGACTCACTTTCAGATAACCTTTCCAGGCCAGCTGGAAGCGGGAAGCAATGACTTGCTCCCCAAAGAGTGCCAGCGTGATTTGGCAGCTCTCGCAGCAGCAGACAGCTGGCTTTAAAATGTTAGCACCTAAAAACTCCTGTGCTTCATTCGGCCGCATTTCTGGAACATTTTCCAGTCGCTCCATCCAAAATTTTGTCTTTCTTCTTCCTTACAAGTTTCATATCTAGCAACACACCCCGTGCTGCGCAGACCTGTTGGTTAACTTATTCCCAGTATCTGGAGTTTCAGTCCGGCTGGCTGCGATCAAGACTCCTGGGCAGGGGCTGCATTACTTCTCTGACAGTCTTGGGCTCTCACCCTCAGCTAATTACTTTGATCCTTTACACTTTGTAAAAATTCTTACAACACAAAATAAGTCCCCCCTGGCTTTAACCTTGTGACCTAACTAGCCCTTGTAAAAGGGAGGGAGAAAATAGACAGTCATGCACGCCCAAACACACGCACACGCGCTCACGCATATGCCTATATACACATGCCCACAAACTGCCTAAAGCCTGTTCCTTTAATAGTTTCCTCCCAGGACTCCCACAAAAAGGCAAATAAAACTCCTTTTACAAGATAGCAGGGCAGCATGAAGGATCAACTTCACCAACAACAAGTTCTTTCTTCAGTTCATTTGTTTTTAACATACTTTTCCTCCAGATTTTGATCCTCTAAGTGCCTCTCCCTCCTCTTCCCTTCCCTTTCGAGGCTTCCATCGTTGTTCCTCTTGCCTGTCCTGCTGCCAACAGCTTAATGGCTAAAACAAGCAAWGTATTTTTTCAGGATCTGCTTGTTCACAGGGAATAGCACGTGTGTGAACACATACTTTTAAGTTCCCTTTCCATGCATAGGGAATGTTTCTTCTTTCTTCTTCACAGGACCCAGCTAAGAAAGAAATCCAGAGGAGAGGGAAAACGATCATATTTGTGAAGAGCAATTGAATAGACCAGGGATCTTCAGTCTGCGGGGTAGCTGAGGAGAGATACAATAGAGGTCTATAAAATCATAAGTGGCCTGGAAAAATGAATAGGTTGTTACTCTTTTACCTCAGTTACTACAAAAAGCAGATGCAGTTATTCAYACAATGTGTATGTCCCTTTCCCTGGTAACCAGAGCTGGGGGAAGCATTTTAGAGAATGGTAACTTGGTGAACAGCATAAAGAAATTTAAATTTCTGTATGTTTAGATTAAGCACGGGGAAACAAATTTGTATCTTGCTCCTTTACTGGCTGACCTGTGTTTATGAAACTTACAGACACTTAATAATCTTGAGACTTCTTTCTCTCTGACATGTTTTGTTAAGAATGCTCAATGTTTTCTGAAGTTACCGTAAACCAAAAAGTAGTGCAAGATGCATACACATCATGATTCACAAGCCTTCCCTCTTTAGAAAAATAGAGAAAAAAATAAAAACCACAACTTGCCAATAAAACCCACATTTGGATGGCTTTACCATTTCCTCAGTTAATCCAAACCCAAATTGTTTGAAAGCTTTTAGGCTTTCATTTATTTCTCCCTTCTTTCTAGTATTTTCTGTTTCCCATGCTTGAATTAGAACTGGTAAAGGAAGGAGTTCAGGAATAAAATCCTACATAGTCTGTCCTTCTTAATAGATCACCTGGATATGATAGTCAAAGGAATCTCTAGACTCAAATGAATCCAAGGGTGTCATCTCATGTGTTCTGGGAGCCAAGAAATGGRTTCTGGAAGCATTGTTTGAGGGGAAAAGCACCCTACCCTTTTGTTGAAAGGTCTRCAATAGACTGCGCTGTTTGATTTTGCTCTACCAAGACATCGAGGTCTTGGATCCAAAGCTCAAGGCAGTGAAAGAAGCTTCCATAGTGTTGCTGCAGGATGACTGTGTGTAGGCAACACCTGCACAGAAACATCCTGTCTATGTTCTTCAATGAGAAAAAGCACATATCGTGAATGTGGCCAGTTTCTGCAAGTCCATTTGACAATTCTAATCCTGAGGAAAAAACAGAGGTTCCTGTTAGCTCCCCACATGAAGTCCCCATGCATCTGTTCTCCTCTTTGCACCACTCAGGGTGAGACACAGGACAGCCACAGTGTCTAGTTAAGATCTGTGGAAGCCAGTTCAACAGATAGTGATGTAATTAGGAAATGTATATGTTCGAAGCAAAACTGGGTTTTGCTGATTGCTTGGGCGTTAAGGCTTTGGGATCAAAATTGTGACCAAGAGAYTATGAAGGACCAAGGGGGAATCTTGGTAGGATTTTCCTACTCACCCCTCTTGCCCTTCTTTGAAGAGGATAGTTGTTTAGACACAGAGCTCCCTGGGCCAGGATCTCACTTTTTTGTCCTTGTTTGTACAGCAGCTAGCACAAGAGTGCCCTTGCTGCTTGCTTTGGAATCTTTGGGATTCTTGTACTCTGCTTTGGCAATGCTCAGGAAGAAACTATTCACGTAACAGAAATACCAAGAAGAACCTTCCCCAGYGCCCCTTCCCCTATGAGAGATTCTTTGTGGGTTTTTTCATACCCTCAAGGCTTGTGAGCRTGATTTTATCCCATGTCAAGGGACACCTGAATTTCCCAGTGCTGAGGTTTTTCTCCATTTTTTTCTGGGTTGACTTCCCACATGCATGAGTCTGAGTGGAGCCATTTCAAGGCTCAGTCTCCATAGGGAGGTAACCATGCCAAAGCTCTGACCACATCCAAATTCTAGTAGAGGGCTCTGAGATGGCCTCTCTTTCCCCAAGTTGCCTGCTTGTACTAAATACTGGGGCAGCTCTCTAAAATACTGAAGGAACAAAGCATGCAAGGCAGTAAAATGAGGCAATTAAACCTATAAAACCAGGGTTTACAAGGGAATTTATAGTGTCAGAGGCTTTTTATAGCTTTTTTAGATTAGTTTAAATAAAAAAGGGGGAGAGAGAAAGAGAGAGGGAGAAAAAGAGGACCTGAAACTTGAGGAGACTTAAAAGTTCGGAGAGAGGCTTTTAGGAAGCACAGAGGGGTAATAATTAGAGGCACATTTTCCATTTCACTGTCTTTGCAAATTGAAATTAAAGAAGGAGGAAAAAAAAGTATGCACAGAACAACAAGCAGTTTACTTTGCTCCCACTTCCTCCTAGTAGCGTTTTTCTATCATTATTCTTTTGTTTTCTGGCAAGGTGAAAGCGCCTTGTCACCTGGGCAAAGGAACTAAAGTGAAGAAGGGATCTCGGGTAAGGTGAAATTTAGGTTTGTTTTTTTTCCCCTTCTGTTGTGCTTGCTTGCTGGTAAAGTTTGTTGTGTGCCTTGCAAATCTGGCAGCTCAGCTTCAAGAGGTGAAATGGAGCCAGCACCTGATTAAGGCAGATTTGGTCAGGTGAGACAATAGACCCTGTGTTTTAGAGAGTATGTCGTATTTCACAGTTCCTCCAGCTTCCTTTTGCATTGCACATACACAACGTACACACACTGGGCAAGTCGGCTGGAGATTGCCTTTGGTGTGCCTAATCAGACCCATTCTTGGCTTTTGTCTGCKTCTATGTGGAACTGAGGAAAAGGTGATTCAGATCTCTCAAATCCTGTATCCTTCTCTGTGGAAGCATCCCCTTTATTCAGGCCTGATTTCCTCACCATCAGTAGAGCACACAGTGCTTTTAAAGTGGTGGTTTTCCTTTGCTCCATTCATACAATCAGAGGATAGCTGAGGTTGGAAGGGACTGCTGGAGATCATCTAGTCCAATGACTGTGGCTCAAAGCAGGGTCAGCTAGATCAGGTTCCTCAGGAGTTACCAGTAGAGACTGAGGTGAAGAAGACATGGAGTAACTTGGCCTTTTCCATGTCCTTTTTCACCACTTCCCCTGCCCTATTTATCGGTGGGCTCACATTTTCCTGGATCTTCCTCTTGCTGCTGATATACCTGTAGAAGCCCTTGCTGATGCCCTTCACTCCCTCACCATATTCAACTCTAAATAGGCTTTGACTTTACTAACTCAATCCCTGCGTGTTCAGATAGTGTCTCTATATTCCTCCTGGGTCACCTGACTCTGCTTCTACCTCTTGTGTTCTTCCTTTGTATATTGAGTCTTGTCAGGAGCTCCATGTTCATCCATGTAGGCTTCCTGCTACCTTTGCTTGATCTCTGGCTTGTCAGGATGGACCAYTCTTGAGCTTGGAGGAGGTGATCCTTGCAAATCAACCAGCTCTCCTAGACCCCGCTTTTCTCCGGGATTGTATCCCATGCGATTTTTCCAAGTAGATCCTTGAAAAGGCCAAAGTATGCTGTCCTGAACTCCAAGGTTGTCATTCTGCTTTTTGCCTTGTTGTCTTATAACAATTTTGGTCCCTTCAGAAATGGCCCCACAGTCTGTGCTCTGTGATGACGTGGACAACAATCTCACCTTATACATGTGGCTACTTCTTCCTTACGTGAAGGGGGAATGTCTGCTGGCAATTTTGTTGTCATCACTATCTTATCTGCATTTATGCCGTTAGTAAAATTACCCTTTCTGTGGTAAGATCTTGCCCACTGCAGKGCTGCTAGGGAGCTTTGAGTGCTACCTTTGTGAAATACTTCGCTTCATTCCTTCTCTTTACACTATTCTCTTTTCCAGATAGTGTATGCTGTGTTTAGTATGGTAGAGTGTAGATCCTGGATGGTTGCTGGAATATGCAATTAGTAAATTGCTAATGAACTGTAGCAATTCATCATCCTTCTGCTGTGTAACTTTTTACATAAACCTGCCTGTTCTCTAAGGCAATATAAATAAACGGCCCATCCTTTGAAAAATAAACTTGCAGCAACACAGAAAACAGCAGCCTGCCCTTCAGATCAGCTTAAGCAGCGTATGTGGGGACATTTTTGCTAATGGAGAGGGTCCCATAAGAGAAGTGTTCCACCATCCTTGGGTTCTTCAGCAGAAGATACAAAGCCTAAAATGAGTCTGTATGTGTGACAGATAGTGATAAGGTGAAGGTAGATAAAGAGGAGTAAATTCAGATCTGATACGGGCACATGCAGCTCCAAAGARTGGCCAACTTGCAAAAGGTATGAACATTTCTGAATTGTATCTCCATGCGACTTCCCGTCTGAAAGAAGGTGAAAGGAGGAGYGCAGTGAGACAAAATTACCTGTTTCTGATCACATTTACATTGGGGTAATTATCTTCATTGGAGACGTTACTGTTTTACAATGAGATTAGAATCAAGCCCAGCATTTCTGAAGCTGAGCTTTAGTTTTTAAAGTCTGCRAATGTGTGCTGTTGCAGTCACATGATAAATAGTTCTGAAATCAATATAGAAAGCTATTAAAAATGTGGTTTTGTCTCTGTCTAGTATGGTACATTAAGATACATGTATCATTGTACACTCTCTTTCCCTCTCTCTCTGTATACRTATGTATGGGCAGAAATTTTAAAAGTACTCAACATTGGTCAAACTGTCCCCAATGGAAAATATAACACTGACCTCAAATAGCATCACATTTTAGGTCAATGATGAGTGATTTTTAAAATGCTACCCTGAAGTATATATTTAAAGAGGAATCACTAGAGCAAGAGTGAGTCTAACTTCCCTGATCCTAAAGTTCTGTTTGAGAAATGGTGATGAGAGGGAGAAGATGGCTAAGGCAGAGCTCACCATTTAATTCGTCCCAGTCCAGTACTGCTTTGGCGTTCCTATTGTGATTTCCCACCAGGGTTTTTTTTTTTTTTTTTTTTTTGCAATCTGAAAAGCTGCTCAAGAAAGAAAGTGAGCCCACAACGACTGGTTTACATCTTCCATGTTACCGAATGCACCAAGAAACAAAAAGCTGGCTGCATCAAGCTCTCAAAAGAATAGAAGAAAAAGCTTCACATTTGCTAGTTGCTAAATACAACTTTTGGTAAGCACTGAAGTCAAACAAACAACTTTTACGAGTGAGAAGATCCATCTGCTATCACTAATTTTATAGATTGTTCTGTTCTTTGATACTTCAGTATTTTAAATAACATCTAATGGGCCAGAACGTACAAAGCAATCAATGTTCTTCAAACTCCGCAGTCATCAGCTGCAGGTATATGCTATCCCAGCACAGTAGGCTTGGAGCCAGAGCCTCGGCTCATTTAAATCAATGTCAGCAGTTTACAACTTGCTCAGAACCTGGCCCCATATCCTTCTAAGAGAAAAGAAAATTCTTGGCCAGCAAATAGCCTTGGTCTGTTCTAAAAAAAGATCCTTCATTGATACCATAGGGATGCAGAGCCACGAGGCAAACATCATTATGCTACTGCAGTGCTTAGATGCGAGATTGCTCTAACTCTTTAAAACCTGAGCACACTCTCTCTGGGGTTCATCAGACCTCAGGAGAGAGGAGACCCCACTCTGTCTAATAGAACAAGAAGGAACTAGCAAAGAAAACGAAGCCTGGACTTCATGCGTGTTTATTCTTCTCTTTATAGTGTGCAACACCAGTACTCCGAGAGACCTTTGTTGGGACTCCAGATCCTCCTGGCAGGCTGCAAGGTTCAGAACCCCGCTTGCGTGCTGAGCCCTGCAGTCCCGCAGGCAGCATTGATCTTGAGTRGCCCTCCCGAAGAGAGACGTGTACCTGGCCGTGCTGAACGCCTGGCAGTCTGGCTCTCCCCTGCGCTGCGGCAGCTGTTACCAATCTTGGCTGCAGACTCGTGGTGGCCAGGAGAGTACGTGGTTGGCCTGAGAGCCTGACGGTCTGTCTCTGCCTCTCTCTCTTTCATTTTGTTGGCTCCATATATTATATCAAATATCTTTAAAGAGCACAGTTTGAAYGATGGAGCTTATAATTCCATCTCGGGAGTTCTGATGACTCGAGCTTGGTTCTTGTGGTTTATGATGTCACCGGGACCCATCGATGGAGTCGTAGCCCCATAATTCACCGTTGCCCTGTTATTTATTCTGTGCAATAAATGGCTGCAGTTTAATCACCAGAGTAAATTGCTGAAGCATCTTTGTGGAAACTATAATGTTACTGTAGCAGTATCTATGGCAACGGTGATTCAGTAGTGGTGGCTAATGCAGAGGGAACCAGTAACACTTAGCCCTGTGCACCCAGTGAGAAAGGAGTATGTACCAACCTCAGAAAGATGAGAACCTGAGGGCCGAATCCAAACACACTCTAAGTGGAGAAAAATCCATTAATTGCTGTACAGGTGCATGCACTGGGTATCATATGTAGCCTTTGTGAAATTAGGATCTGGATCCAGACTTTACCAACCTTTACAGACTTGTGGCACTGATTTTATGCAGAGAGATTTTTAGGAAAAAATCCTGACTCTTCTGTAGAGATGTAAAACAAAATTATCTTTTCTGCGTAGTATTTTTTTTTCGCCTTTTCCAGTTCAGGTAGAAAAAAGAACTGAGGACACTTGAAACAAATGGTTCTGAACTTCATACAATTGAGGTTTGTGTTTGGTTTTAGTATGGGCAACAGAAATGGGAGATTTCTTATTTTATCTGAACTGTCTCAATTCTTCTTGCCTGTTGTGTCCTTGTATCTCTCTCTTTAAAAGGCCTTGTAGGATCTTGTATTTTAGTGTTGGTGGAGCATAATGTTCCTTGAACTAAAAATGGAACACACACTTTTTGTTGGCAAAATACATTTGCCAACCTATTTAATGTCATCCGAAGATGCCTAGTGGCTGTGGATATGCAGTTGGCATTTGAATAAGCATAGGGCTGTGAGGTAGTAGTTATCATAGTAGAACATTATTATATGTGCCGGTTTTGGCTGGGGTGGAGTTAATTTTCTTTACAGTAGCTGCTATGGGGCTGTGTTTTGGATTTGTGCTGGAAACAGTGTTGGTAACACAGGGATGTTTTCCTTACTGCTGAGCAGAGCTTAC